>JABUQX010122713.1:7500-28504 GCA_015478945.1 Trachelipus rathkii | reverse complement strand
CAAAGATCTCACACAAGATCGCTCAGTGCATCAGAAACACTAAGGCACCCCTGTGACTTTGTCCGATCGCGCTACACGGGCAGGGGTGCTTATTTGTCGCTCAAAGGTGGTGGTACCACGATAGTGGGTAAGTTCCCCCCGTCGAACCACCTGCCGCCTGGTACTCGGGTGGCACTATAAGATAAAGAGGATCATAAACACCACACATCGCTCGCGAACAAGCGATGAGCATGGCTCAAGGTGAAACTGGGGACATACGTAGAAGGGACAGTCTTAGTAGCCTCTTTCCTGTAGCGTTTCTGACTCGACCCGTTGTCCAAAAAGCGCCTTAGCTTCGAGTGAAAGCCAGAGCCCCACCAGATTACCTCACGAGAACAAGTCACTCATACCAAGGGACACGATGAGAACCCTATGTTATAGCGGAGTAACTGAGAAGAGGAAAAAGAACAGTCTCGAGTCTAAACTGATACTACCCAGGTTTCTTCTAAGCTGCACCCAGCAAGCCATCGTGATGTGAGGTTTCCAAATGGATATATTTTTTTTGTTTATTGTAAGGCCACAAGCTGGATGTTTATAATTGGTCCGAACCAGGAGAGACGACAAAGAACCGTCCGAAAAGATATAGCAAAAGTTAGAAGGTGTTTAGAGAGGGAAATTTCGTAGCAAAGTGAGTTGTTCTAACAGAACTGAATTTCAAACAAGCGTATTGACGGACGATCCCCAAATCGGAAAAATTTCTATCCAGTCGATCAGCGAGAATAAGAATTGGACAAAATGATTAAGACGAGACGGGCAATTCTAGAGAAGTAAACAGAAGGGTCAGGCAGAATTGAACATGAGTTTAAAAAGACCGTGAAGGATCGAATTCGGAATTCGCCGGGATATGACTGAGATAAGTTAGCGAAAGTACAGGTGAGATCAGATCATAATAGGAAAAGTAGGAATAACAGTAGGAGATAAGACCAAACCCCGAGGAACAACACCACTATTGACAAGAAAAAGAAGAAGTCGGCTCCATCAACCACAGTCCGATATTGAGCGAACTATGAAAACAAAACCTAGACATAAGTGAAGCAAAGAAGAGAAGGAAGGAAACCCAACAGGAAGGGAGAGCCCCATCCGGCCGTACAAGCCTGCCGCCTGAGAGCAGTGACGGCTTGCAAACCCGGTCAAATGCTTTTGACATATGTCAGCGCCACCACGCAATCTTCCCCGTGAAGTTCCTAAAGAGCGGGCAAAACCATTAATTCGCGTTAAAATGGAAAGTATATCGCCAGGAGAACCTTGAACGCCGCGAAAGCCCCGTTACTGGTGAAGTCGGGTAAGTACCTCATTAAATACTTCCTCATGATTAAGAAGTGTTTTCAAAGTATTTACAGAGAGATATACGTTGAAGAGCTATAGGGCGATAGTTAGAAGTTATCAGAGCCCTTCTTCCTTTTTCTTAACATCTTATTAACTTTATCCGTTGCTGCCAAACACTGAAGGAAAGTGCTAATATTGGAGGACATAGAGAATATAGTTTGAACGAGGCGGTGTCAGCACGATTAAGAGCAATTCCCTCAAAACTCGCGGACGGCGTAGGGAATGCCATTCCGGACACCTGCCTTGGGCCTAACCGTTCTAGATCTCAGGAGCTCCATGCACCCGATTCAAATTGTAATCACAGGCCAAAACACGTATGACATCTGAGAGAGCGAGAAGGAGGAGGAAAGAATTGCCCAGAATCGTCCAAGGTTTGAGTTAGAGGAAGAATAGGAGGCCGAAGAGATTGGCCTTTTCAGTTGGGAGAGTTAGCAACAGAGCCATCAGATCGAATAAGAGGAAGGAAGGATGATTCACAGAAGTTGTTGGAGATGATTTGGCAATGAGGCCAGAAAGATTTGTCAGTAGGAGAATCCAAGAGATTAGCGAAATCTTTCGTCTTGATGAACAGCCGCTTGCCGCTTGGCGAAAAGAGTAACCCTGCAACGATTTCAGCTGAGCTAAAGTAGCTTAGAGTGACTAGGAGAACGAGAATTTCTTCATGCCCGGTACGCACAGTCTCTCTAGCCTGAAGGCCAGAGGAAACAAGCAGATACATATATATATATTATATATAAAAAAATATTAATATTATATATATATTATATTATATATATATATATATTAATCACTATAACTATATATATTTATAGTATATATATATATATATATATATTATATATATATATATTATGTATATATATATATATATACTCTATATAATATATATATACTTATATACTATATATAGTTATATAATAATAATATTAATAGATTATATCTAATATATAAATATATAGTTACTAGTTTATTCTAATATATTATTATATATATATATATATAATACGATATATATATCACTATATATATATAATATTATACTATACGTATGGTGATATATATAGCATAATTTAATATTATTCATATTCATTCATTATTCATTTCTTCATCAGTTCTTGAGGATGCATACCGCCAACGGATGCGAAAGCTAGAAAGGCAATCTCAACCTTATTCTTTTAATTTAATATAACTTATTGATTAAATTTATATTTAAATGACCATGAATTTAAAAAAATCATTTTTGAAGAATTATTTTTGGTGTGTTCAGCATTTGAGCAGCATAAAATTTTTGATGAATACTTATTTAATTTTCTCGTTGCTTGCAGAAGTTATCTATACTATATAGTTAATAATATATTCAATATACTTATATAGCTATATATATACCTATATATATGTAACTATATATATATATATAGTATATATATATACTAAATATATACCTATCTATATATATATAATATACATATATTTATCTATAATAATATATATATATATATATTAATATTATATATATATATATTATACTTATATATATATATATTTTATATATATATTGTATATATATATATATATATATATATAATAATATAGTATATATATATATATATTATAATATATATATATTATATATACTATATATACTATATATATATATATATATAAATATTTATACTATATAAATTATATATAATATATATATAATATTTATATTATATATATATATATATATATATTATAATATCTATATAATATATATTATATATATATATAGATATATATATATATATATATATTATATATATATAATATAATATATATATATATATATATATAATATATATATATATATAACTATATATACTATATATATATATATATTATATATATAAGCTATATTATATATTTATATTATATATAATATATACTATATCATATATATATATATTATATACTATATATATATTTTATATATTAATATATATTGTATATATAATATATATATAATATATAAGTACTATATTATATATATTATAATATATATATTATATATATTATATATATATATATATATATATATATATAGTATATAATATATTATATATAATATAACTATATATATGCAAGATATGCGTTCATTAATATTTGCATATAAACAATCAAAAATAAATATAATTTCAAAATAAATACTTGCAAATATTTTCTTATGCTTAATTATGCAAAATTAATGATATCCATGCGATCCTTCTTAATGCTAACATGAAGCTTAGTATATCAATTGTGGCAAAATTAAGTACTTCATCCTTAATCCTACTTAATTATACTTAATCTCTTTTAATTCTACTTAGACTTAAGTAGCAATTTTTAATTCTGCCCTACTTTAAAAAAAAAAATTTAATGGAAATTATTTTGACAAAAGATGTGCATTAGATCTATCCTAAAATTATAATGCATGACTTGCTAATGATTTTTTTTTTTTTTAAATTAGTGCAATTTTATTATAATAAATGATTCCTTTTATATTTTTTATCAGAACACTTTAAAATGTTTATTATATATATATGAATGATCTATAAAACTTTTAAACATGTGTTAATAAAGTTACACATTTTTCTGATTATTCATATTTAAATTTTATTCTTTTTAATTTTTGTTAAAAAAAAATATCCATTAAAATTTGACTGATCTTGTAAAGTACCACGAAAAAAAAAAGAAACAAGATACAGTCAAAAGTATCAAACTAAATCTCAAATTCCCAAAATGATCTGAAAAGAATATGCCAAAATTTAATAAATCATTTAATATGATCTACTTACCATTCACTCCTAATATAATTTAATATATTACTAAAGTTTAATATAATATTGAATATATTATTAATTATATTATTATTTATTATTATTATATTTGAATTATAACCTTGCAAAAATATTATTAATATTAAATAATATATTATATGATTATCTCCTTTCACCCACGATTATGAGAACGCCAGAACGGCCAGATGACAGCACCAACACTATTCATAAATTAATATTGAATATTATTTTTATATAATTAAATCGATTAGTTATTAGACATTACTATTCGTTAGTGTCGCTGTTAAAATATGATTAAATGAGTATTTCTAAATTATCATATTATATATACTGATATATGATATATATTAATTTACTCAATGAAAATATTTAAATATTAGGAATGATCTATTCAAATAATATTAATTTATCTTAGAATTAATTGTTTATTCTAAAATTTTTAATAAATATTATTATTATATATGTAATCTTTATTATTTATACATTAAATCTAATAGAAAAGTTCAGACTTTTAGAATTTCAGTTTATAGAGACTAAATTATTCAAATAAAATATAATTTTTAAATGTTCTATAATACTAAAAAAAATGTTAGTATAGCAAACATTTTCAAAGTTAAAAAATCTCTTGAAGAAATATAAGTTTTTGAAAAATTAATCGCCATCTTTGAAAAAAAAATATTAGACTCAAAAAAACCACATAAGAAGAACTGGATTAAGGAAAATGAATCAAAAAGTAGTAACAATAATACACCGGGTGCAAGAGAGACATATGAAATATCAACTACCGGATAAATTAGGAATAAATGTGAAGGAAAAAAAGAAATAATAAAATAAAAAATAAACAAGATATAATAAAAATGAAAAAATACAATGAAGAAAACACGAAAAATTTGAAAATTGGTAAACATAGTTTAGATGACCGCCAGATCCTAGCTAAAAAACTCATCAATGGTGGCAAAGCTTTACCTAGACATAAAAAAAAGAAGAATAAATTAAAAATTGTATATTAATAATAATTTAATAAACTTAGAAAAAAATAACATTGCAATGAAATTCACTACAAAGCTATAAATTTGAATAAATTAGTTGAAAATAAGGGAAAAATAGTAATCTAATATTTTATTTCTTACAATAAATCTCCATTTTTATCATGTTCTATACAGAATGTTTTAATATGCCTCTTTATTCCAGTTTTTCTAATTGAATAGTTAAACATCTATTTACTGAACGTAATAATTTTTGAAAATTCTGAAACAGCATAATTAAAAAATACTATAAGTTTATATTTTACTCTATTTAAAACTATTCTAATTTTCAAAGAACCATTTATATTGTGTAATCATTATAGCAAATATCTAGATTATTAAGAATAAAATCATGTATTTAATTTAATTATTTCCTATTTAGTTGTTTTGTTCAGATAGCTTGAAATTTTATATGAAAGGACTTGAATGTTGCTAATCATTACAATATTATTTTATAATATGTTATTTTAAATTATTTCTGCGACGTGCAAATACATATTTAGGTGTTAACTTAATCTGTATTACTTTTGCCAATATTAATTATTTTTCTTGAGAAAAAGGATGTGACATGTACTAGGAATTTTGCTTTTTTCTAAGCGACTAGCCCAACCTCTCTCTCTCTCTCTCTACTCGCTGGTGTATGTCTCTGTAATTTATTTCTCTTCTCTCTGTCTCTATCAATCTCTCTCTCTCTACCTCTCCCTCTCTCTCCTCTCTCTCATCTCTCTCATCTCTCTTCTCTCCTCTCTCTCTCTCTCTCTTTCTTTGTATATATTATAAAATATATAACTATAATAACTAGCTATAATATATATAACTACCCTACACAGTACTAACTACCTAGCTCCTAACTAAGACTCGCTAGCTCCCACGTCGACATTATGAATCAATACGAGTCACTGTCATCCTATACTATAATTATCAACATATCACTAATCATACTTATATATAGATTATATACTATATGTACTTAGTGCATGTTCTCTGTGTATATGGACGAATGTGTATACATGCCTGACAAAACAGTATAAAATAAACTCTAGCAATCCCATCTATTCCTTTCAAACAACTTATGATCCAATATCAACAGTTAATTTACAAATTTAATAGTAATCATCCGATTTTAATTTAAATACTTAACTCAGGGTTATCGAAACAGATCCTTCAGACCCTGTTTCACGCTCACCTGGATTGACTGAGATCCAGTTATTGGTTGACATCTTCCGACGTTTTCGATCATAGTGATGGTTCTCAATTAGGCAATTACCAAAGCTCTTTCACTTTTGCAATCGCTTTTTATCTGTCCCATCCGCTTGCACACTCAGATCGATGCCATCTACCCATTTTGGGCGAAAGATTTTTGTAGGCTGTAGTATTTTTGGACTAAGTCTTCCGAGAATATAACTGTCAAAGATTTGTTAGCTTGGCTTTACTTCAAACAGTTTTGATATTCAATGCACTTTCAAATTAGAGAAAATAGGATTGAAGTTTTTACACGATTAATAATAATTAATCAATGAAATAAACAATTACACAATATACATCATATCACTCTCAGATCAACACAAACATGAAATGAATAATAAAGATAAATATAAGAATTAAATAATAATAAATGATAAATAATTAATAAATAATACACACATTTATAATCCAACATATATCCATCCACAATCTAATAATAATCCCATCAATAATAAAGAGAACAAGAGAAATATTTGTAAATATGATTAATCAATGATATACAATAATAAGTATGAATCAATAATAAGTAGATCCGACGAATATTCCTATCAATAATCAATATAATAATAATAAAATAATAATAATGTGGACAGGTAATAATAAACAATAACCTTAATAATATAATAAATAATATATATAATAATAATACATCCACCCATCCATCATCTCCTCCATCTGCTCCCCAATACAGATGGGGTGCTAATAATAATGTACATAATAATAATAATAATAATAACCATTTATATAGTTTAAGCCTGATTTAAAATGAAAAGATAATGCTCTATAAATGACAACATAATATTTTTATGCATGTGAGTCATGCTAAGACCCCATTATTATATGTAATGATAATCTTACACTAAATCATAAATTCAACTATTCTAACCGATAAATCCTACACTTATGACTTGCTAAAAATGTAAGTAACATTATCGTACTCAATCTCTTAGTATATAGTCGCTTCACCACAGAAGTTTTCATAAGAGCATGAAACTCTTCACCAAATCTTGAGAACTAGTGGCATCATTATATATGAATTGACCACTCTTACATGATAAGTTACTTGAATAACTTTAACGATAAAAAGGAGGATAGTATTAATGTATAATTTAGAAGTAAAGTTAAAAGAGGGATGGTTAATTTTTTTAAGTTACCCACTATATTTATATTTATATATACTAGGAAATATAACTAGCCGTAGGCATATTATATAACTAATATACTAGCCCTTTCTCATCCAATTCATATATTTGACACTAATCTAATAAATACATAACTAACTCAGTAAGTATATCCTCAGCAATGAATAACACTACAGCTAAATCCCTCACCTCTATGTAGTACGACGAGCGCGCTATACCTAAATATATATATATACTATATATATATTCTATATTATAGTTTGATCTATAGTATAAGGTGTTATAATAATATTTATATTATATATATATATACTTACGATACCATAATATATTTATATAATATGATAGGTGTAAATAGTACCCTTTCGTATGAGAGGCGGCGACTATATATATATATATATATATAATACTAATATAATAATATATAATATATTCTATTTTATATATATTATTAAGTGTTCTTTAACTATTACTATATAGCATGGTCAGAACCACTTTAGATAAATGATACAGTTAGATAACATCACCAATCGATATTTCAAATGACTCCTCATACACGTAAAAGATTACATGTCACTCAAAATAGTAGATTCCAATTGAAATAAGACATTTATAAAGCCTTTTATTTGGCTTTTGATACACGTCGACCCTGTCCTATAAAAGTACCGTGTAAACCAAGCCCCAACCAGATATATATATAGAAACTAGTACTCATACATAAAAACAGGCGAAAGAAATAAATGAATAAAAAGAATTTATGTAAAAGAAGGAAAAAAAGTCTAAATTAGGACCTAAAATACGGCGAAAATATTGGAAGAATTGATGTTCGTGCTTCTGGCTATACTAATGCAGCTGGATCTATTATTATTATAAGTTATTATTATATTAGTACTCATATAATATACGCTTAACTTTCCATATCTTATACCTTATATTAACAGGAGATGTACCTCCACATATGAGGTACCAATTATGTTATAGGGTATTATTGGTTGATATATATGATATAGCTCATAAAGTAATATATTATAAGAGACAACTAAGAAGGTAACCCGATATAATTACCTCCGGGTAGTTCACCGATAAGAATTATTATTAAGTAGCCTCTTTGAGAAATAAATAGACAAGTGTATATATATTATATATTATATATTGAGTATATAATATAAAAAATAAAAATAAATAAAGATAGAAATTCACAAGAGAGTGTAAGCGAGAAGCGTAATAGAAACTAAAGGTCAAAGAGATTCAAAATTAAATAAATGTAAAATGCTGGACCAAAACCTCCAAGCGGATAATATATTATAAAATCTGACATATTATCAAATAAAGAAAATAAGGATGGAAAGAATATATCGAAAAAAAAACTCGCTTAGAAAAAAAAAAAAAAAAAAGAAAAAAGGTAAAGACCGACAGAAAGAAAGGACAGAAAACCGCAATATTAGCATAAAATCGAAAGCAGTTTAAGAAAAAAGAAGAAGAAGAGGAACAGAAATAGTAACAAATCTTATTGTATTTCTGTTGTGAAGAGTGAACAAAAAGAAAATTTCTTTCAAATGCTGCAGGAGTTGAGCATTAAAAATCGTTCTCCGCAATCGGCTAGAATGATTGAGAAAGATAAAATGATAAGAGAAAACTTTGCTTTGTACGTGTATTTTGAATATGTTGGAAAGTAATGGAGAAGAGCATAATAAGTGAGAAAAGGGTATAGGGTAAGAAGGATAAGATAAGCTAGCAATAATACTACTATAGTATTACCTGTAGAACATACTACCTAACGAGACAGTAGGAAAAATAGTATAAATATGAATATCGATAATATATACCCCTAACACAGTATACTACTTATATAGTAAGTACAATAGGAAAAAATAACCTTAAGAAATATAATAAGTACTATAAAAGTATAAATAGGTAATACCTAATAGTATAAAGAATAAGTTATATATAATAATATATATCGAGTACTGCGTCATAGAATACTACTCGCAAGAGATAGGGACACACAACAAAAAATAAATAGACACAAATGAGTTGCCAAAATAATTGAAAAAACCGAAACGACAACGCACAACCGTAGAATAGGAGACAAAACCCAATGTAATACATACCATTAAATGATCATATTGGAGAAAGTGCCGAGAACGATCGCAAGAACTCACTAACCACTAATCCTATATACAAGCGTCAAGCAACTTATAAGAAGCAAGATGACTTTGCTAAGTGTAGCGGAGATTTAGAAAAACTATAATATGATTGACGCATCTAGGAAAGCCCCTAGAAAAAAACTAAATACCTATTCAAAGAAATTGTCCTTTTTAGATATCCACAATTACAGTAGACATAAAAAAGCGTTTTATGTTATATGATAGTGATACCACAACAAAAACAGACCAACAGAAGACAAACAAATAAATATTTCCTATATTAGTAACAAACAAAATAAATCTAGACATGTAAATGGAACAACACTCGGAAGTCGTCGTGTCTAATAAGTAAATACAAACAAAAGACGATGCTGTCTAGCAGCAGGGTAGCCTCAGCGACAAAGAAAATTTTCCAATATTAAATATTAAAACAAAAGATCCCAAAGTAGACATAAGCAAAAAGAATTGTTCTATAAAAAGGCCAACAAGCACTGTTGACATGAAAAAAGTTTCCTACAATAAAAGCAACAAATAGAGTAGACATAAACGAAAACAAGTGTTCTATATAAATACCGACAACAATAATAATAGACGTAAACAAGAAAAATTACATCCGTGTTACCACTCATATTCGCCCTACTGAACAGATAAAGTAGCGAACAAACAAAAAAACCAATTGATGAAGCTTCTAAAGCAGAACGAAACCCCAACCAACCAACGTTGACCCATACACAAAACCAATCAATTCAAATTATATTAAAGTTCCATAAAGCAGACACCACACAATAAAAAGTAGATCATAAAAAAACAATGCAATATTATGTCAAGAATGAAAGTAATAGAGAAAAACAAGAACATTGTTGACATAAATGAAGAAAATTTATTTTCCTATATTAAAAGCAACAAATAAAGTAGACATAAACAAAGACAAAAAATAATCCTAAAGTAATACCAACAAACACATACCCAAGTGACCAGAATCACAATAAAGGTGAGGGACATATAAAGATAATTTAAAATATTGAGCAAACCATAAGAAAGGAATGTTGATGTATGTAGTAATTGCGTAGCATGAATAAGTGGCAAGGAGAGGCCCACAAGAATTAGTCTCGCTCCACTAGTATTGAATAAAGCCTTAATTTGCACTTCACAAAGTGGGTTATATTTAATCAGTGATTAACTCGCTGGAGTTAAACGGAGGGGAAGCTGCGCGCCATTCCTCCATCCTCGTGGCTGCTGCAAGCAATCTACTCAGAAGAACATTCTTTCAAGAGTTCAGCTGGCACGATTGATATTTAGAATAAACGAAAGGTGGTAGAGCAACTTATGCCTTTGGGGGCATACAAAATTATCATGCTTTTAAGTGCTTCCATTCTCCTTTCCCTGTATTTTAGGATATGGAGAGAATTTATATACCTAACTTCCCTCTCATAATATACTACCCTATATATATAGACATCTAGCCGTAAAATCGGCCAAGAACCAAGGAATAACACTAATATAGATATATATATAATTATATATATATATATTTAATTATAATATATATTATATATATATATTAAATAATAATAAAATATATAATAAATATATGTATTATATAACTGTATATATATTAATACTAAAAATAATAAGTATATTAATATCATATAGAGATATATATAATATATATAAAATTATAATATATAATATATACTATATATATATATAAATTAATATTATAATATATATATATATATACTATAATATACATATATATATATAGGAGTATGAATAATATGAATATATATAGATATATATACTATAATAATATAGTATATATATATAATATATAAATATAATAATAAATATTTAGTATATAATAATATATCATATATAAGTATAATATATGAATAAAGTATATCTTAAAATATATTAAGAAAAAGTTGAGATAAATAAATATCAAATATATAGGAAAGAAATATTATTTTTAAATTATAATAATATAATATATAAATAATATATAATAATAAATATTAATAATATATATAACATATGATAAAAGATATTATATAATTATATTATTTAAAAATATAGAAAATGCTGAGAATGGTATAAGTTAGAAAAGAATATAATAAATTTATAATTGTTAAATAAGAAATTTATCTTATAGATTATTAAATAAATTAATTTGCAAGATATATGAGAAACAGGTCTCTAAAACCTACCTGTTTATGTTTAGAATTTAATCCCCAACGGAGTCCAATTATACCAAAGAACGCTGGAGGCTATAAGTTCCTTTTTTCTTCCTCTTTGTTCTTTCAGTTGTTCCCTCTTAATATATTAATTTTAATGAAAAAAAACTTATAACACTAAACTTATAAGTATTAGCAAATATAATTTAAAGTATCTCTATTAGAGATAGTATTATACCCCAATGATAGTAATATTATATATATACTAAAGATCATATAATATATACCCAAAATAGCTAATACCTAGAAATATATTATATAAGTATATAATCACATATATATATATATATGTAATATATATATAATATACTATATATATATTAATATACTTATATATAATATATATATAGTAGTTAAATATAATAAAGTAACATCATTTGTAAATCCTTATGTATATATATTAAATATGGTATTATATTAATTATGGTATATATATAAGTATAAATAATATTTTCTGTTCAAAATCTGGAGTATGTCAATAGATATATAACATAATATAATAAAATATACTAATATCAATATATAATATAGATATAAATTTTATATATATATATATATATATATATATATATATATAAATATATATCATATAAATATAAAATAAAGTATATATTATTATATATAGCTATATATATATTTAATATAATAAATATAATTTAATAAAATTATAAATATATATGTAAATAACTATATATATATATATATATGTAAATTTATATTAATAATATAATATATAATATATATAATAGTATATAATATATTATATATATAATATAATATAATAATAATATAATATATATTATATATATATACTTTAATTAATATATAATGATATATACTATTAATATATATGTATACTATTATTATAAAATATAATACTTAATTATATACATTATATAATATAGATATATATTATATTATAATAATAATAACTATATTTACATATATAATATATATATATATTAATTAATTTTCCAGTAACTACCATCTACATATTTGGAACAGGAAGACATGTAAATCATTAATGGACGGGGAGAAGCCCGGTACCTCTTTCATGACAATTATGCCATTAACTAATTAAAATTAATATACTAGTATCGATAAATTATATATCCTATATATATATATAATATAATATATTATATAATACAGTATTAATAGTATATATATAAATATAAAATATATATAATATATATATAATATATATATATTATATATATATGTTATATAATACATATATTATACATATATAATATTATAGTATAATTATATAATTAAATATTAAATACTATAATATATATCATAATATATTTAATATCCATATATAATATATAACTATACTATAAAAATAATAATAATTAATATAATTATATATATTAAATAATTAATATATGTATAATATATATAATGAATATAATGATAATATTATTAACTATATTTAATATATATGATATATATTTTAATACCTTTATGTTATATATACTATATATAGTATATATAATATATATAATTATATATCTAATATTATATTAAAATTATGTATATATAAAAGAGTAATTATAAATATAATATTATAAGAAAATAAAATATATATAGTATAATATATATATATATTATATATCTATATCTATTATTATATACTTTAGAATAATATTTAAATATAAATAATATTATATATATAAATTTATGTAATAATTAATAAATAATATAAAGTATAAAAGTATATAAGTATAATATAAATAATAAATATTATAATATGAACCTTATCAATATATATATATAGAAATATAATATAATTATATAAATATTAAATATAAATAATTATATATGATAATATAATTATAATATATATATAATAATACATATTAATATTAAACTATTAAAATATCTCAAATATATATATATATATTATAATAGTATATATAATAATATAATACTATATAATATATTTATATAATATTATTTAATAATGTATATATATATACTATATATATATATATATATTTATATATATGATATATAATATATATTAATAAATAATATATATATAATATATATATATAAATATATAACTATAATTTTTCCAGAACTACCATCATACATTTGGCAGGAACATGACTTATATAGACTGGGGGTACCTCGTCTGACATGCATTAACATTTTGTCATTTTCGCTTTAAAAAAAACGACTTTGACTACATATACAATTAAAAAACAAAAGCAAAGAATCCCCAGCCAACATACCCAAATCCCATTTTAAGCCATTCACTACCAATTATAAATGCCATTATAATTTATATTAACCTAATCCTTCCCTTTTCTGACGTGGGAAAAAGGATAAGAAAGAAAAATAATAGCACAATATAACATTTTCTTAACTTAGTAGGAACTAGGAAATCACTGGTCATAAAATCCAGCATTGATACCCTGACTATAAACTGCATCATGTACTGCAAGGTTAAAATTAATAGCTATTCTTTATTCTGTTTAATTTAGACCGAAATATAAATAATAATAAAGCGCTAGAGAACTTTTATTTATATTAAGTATAATGGAACTCTATCGTATGGTGTGACGCTCATTCTATGTTTCGACTAATCTATTGCCTAAACATTCATCACGTAGAGCCTAAAATCTATACCGTATGTCAAATCAGCAAAATACTATTCATTAACTATTCAAATTACTCACTCTTATTCGTACAGTAAAATTACTTATAATTAAAACCTGATCAACAATAATTATTTTCTTTCTAAATTAATAGCAAATATTATTATGCTATTCACATATTATACAGTAATAAATAAATAATAATATATATATAAATATTTAGCATATAAAAATGTGGGCATTAACACTATTTCCTAAAATATAAATAATTGGCAGGTATGATATATCAATATATTTTAATAAATAATGTAGTGCAGAATTTAGATATACTATAATATTTGTTAGTAGGAACTAATAAGTATAATATTTTCGTCTAGTGAATGAACACCTAGCGTGATTAATAATAACTCTATAATATTGACGGCTTAATGAAAAATATAATGATATATACATTATATATATATTAAAATAACTAAACATTTAATAAAGTATATATATATATACACCCTGGACTATATCCATATTATAATACTATTAAAATTATTACTATTGTAAATATAAAATAAATAAATATATGCCTATAAATAATCATTTGGAGATCTGTGCATGCAAATATCGAATGTACTGAATCATACGCTCTACCAATAATAATCAAAGATCTAACTAAATATATACTAGATAATAGGCAATAAAACATGTAAAGATAAATACTACTAAGGTAGTTATGCTAAGATTATTTATAATAGAGTAATAATTATAGATTATATATATATATATATATATAATTATATTATAATAAATTATTAAACTATATAAATAATATATATATACTATATAATAATATAATATAGTATAAGACATTAATTATAATCTATATAATTGTACATAATATTATATAATATATAACTATTATATATAATATATTGATAATAATTATATATTAAATATAAACGGTCTTAGGAAATTCCAAAGACAAGTTAATCAATAAAGCTAGGAAATAAATAATAATAAATAATAATACAGTATAGATATGTTAAAACTTAAAGTAATATATTATATAGAAATTAGACAAATTCAAAGGGTCAGAAATGTAATATATTATCTTCATAGTACTTCATTAAATATTAGTTATATTATTAAATATTGATGAAACAGCAAAAATAGAATAAAATAAAATACTATAAATAAAAAATACCAAAAGTCCAACATAATAATAATATAGTCCATATAAATAAAACCTAGTACCAACTAATAGTATTATAATTAATATAACATAGTGATAATAAAGAAAGAATTAAATTATATAATAAAACAATATAAGATAGTAAAGATAATAATAAGGATAATAAATGGAATAAGTTAATATATAAAAATATAATAATAAAAGAATTAATATATATTACGTGTGTCCCTCTTTAATTGTTTACTTGGAGAAACTCCTGAAGGCCAATTTACATGTACTTTCTCTTTCGAAAGCTTTATGAAGCACTATTCGTTTAATTACACACAACATGAAATGGTAATGCGAAAGGTCAGAAAACGATGCACATGACTCCACATTGAATCCAATAATAGAAATTCCTTCCGAATACGGAAAAAAAAGGAAAAAAAAAGAAAAATCCAAACTTTCTCTTTGTCTAAATGGATCGTTCACTTATTTTCCCCCGAAAGATCCTCCATCAAATTTACAAAGGCGTCCATTTTATAATTGTGGAAAGTTTGAGTCGTTCTCTCCATAATACGCTTGGAATAGCCTGTTAAAGCCAAAATTTCTCTCAATAAACACGAACAGATAAGTTTAAGCCTACATGTATAGTTAAACATGGATGACAACATCCTAACGTTATGACGCTACTTAGCTATAAACCAGTCTAAATATCCATCCTATATAACTGGTAAAATAATATATATATAGGTATATAATGTTATAACAAATATATATATAAATAATAATAATAATCACAAAATATAGCTGAATAATAAATAAAATATACAGTGATATATATAATTAAACTAATAACTAAAATAATATTATAATAAATATTATATGAAGACTTATAATTTCTGATTAAACCACAAGTACTTTTACAGAATATAATAAGATGTGATCATCAGCTATGGAAAAATAATGTAGGACCAGATCAAAGATCAAATATCTATAAAATAAAATAATTATAAATCCTAAAATTTAAATAGTATTAATGGTATATATAACCTAATATTATTTCATCGATGTAGGCATAACTAATCATCGTCAATTGGCTCATATAGTACTAAAGTCATATTATATGATATATATATATATATGTGGGGAAAAAATCACCAATTTGAAATTATGATACAAGATAATAAATTATAAATGCTGATCCACCGTTAATTTGTTTAAGTACAAATTAAAATGTGTTGGGAAACCGAATAACTAATAATCGCAAAGAAACTGCCGTCCCTCTCAAATATAACCTTGGAACGATTACCCTTAGAATTATGTTTATCTATTGTTTCGCATCTATTAAGAGCAACTTTCCAACTCATACGACAAAAACATTAATCTTCAAGTTATCCTAGTTTAGTTGTTATCGCCTATTTTGATAAATTATTTTGTTAAATTTCGGGTTGCTACATGTTTCCTGCTCCTATTTATTTACTATCTCAATATTATATTACTTAGCTTATTCATTAACACCTAGGAATTGTTTCATTACTTCTATTTAACAAAAAAGGCATATAACAACAGAAAAACAATAAAAAAAAACAAAAAAAATACAAAAAGCAACGTATTTTTACTTGGTTAAATCAAAAAGAACTTCTGTTTAACACCAAATTGGCGTTACACTCAGACACCAGTCCACTATACGCTTATACTTATAATACATCTCTATATACCTATTACTATATTTAGTCGCTCGCCCCGTAGCTAGCTATCACTACGCCATCACATTACCTAATCCCCCTAGTACACAATTATATATATTATATATCATATCATAGAATATATATAGTATACTATATACTTAGAATAATATATTACTGATATATATAACTAATATATAATATATAATAAATCATCATATAGTGATTATAGATGTGATAGTGTATGGGTTTACTGAAACGAAAAAAATCTCCAAGACAAATAGTGTAAGTATTTTGGTACTTATAAATTTCTTATCCTAGATTTATCAAATAAATATTTATTTAAGTTCAGAGTTCACTATAACACACGCTACTCTTAAGTAATACACTACAAAAGAACGTAAATAATATCTACGAGTCTTTGGTCATATAATATAACATATGCTAATTAGCCATAAACAACTACTACAATAATTAGTTATAATAATCTACATAATAAAGATATGTATTACACCATAATCACGGTAACACCTATGCAACTACCAGCATACCCACAACGTATCATAATACGATCACCATACCTCTCACATGCAAAATACTACCCAATTTATCGTATAGACCATTAACATCTACACTATATGTAAGTATAACTAAGACTCTGATCACACTCAATAAATAAAACCATAGGTAGTAATACATAAATTATACCGTATATATTACATTATATAGAAACCAAAATAGTATAACCCACTGCCACATAAGGTACCAATTCACCGCAATATAATTAAATATAAAAATAGGTAAACATATAACATATAAATAATAATATATACCATAAATTGCTTTCATATAATATAGTGCAAAACTAGATTAAATAAAGAAAAAGCAAAAGAAAAATAAATAAAAATAAGTAATAAATTATAAATATATTAAATGTATATTTTATTGAAAAAGAAATAATAAAAAAATAAGAAAAAAATAAAAAAAATAAGTAATAAAATAAAATAAGAATAAAAAAATAATTAATAAATTAAGTAATAAAAAAAAAAAATAATAAAAAAATATACAATATAAAAAATAAAATATTATCGACAAAAATAAAGCTAAAAATCTAATAATAAAAAATTAATAATACTAAATAATAAAAATAAGTAATATAAAATAAATAATAATATACCTATACTTATAATATAGACCAACAAAAAAGCTAATATTATAAGCATATATAATATTCTAAGTTTCTTCTTTATAAGATAATATATTAATTAGAAAATATGTTACTGGTAAAGTAATGAAAACAAACAAATGCACTATAATACCTAAAAATAAGTCATGACAAGTCATCTCAAGCTAGAACATGCATGTAACTAGAGAAACTGTGCAAGCATCTACCAGTAAAATCAAGGATAAATTAATCCATATTGTCGAAAATCTAGACGGCAGAAAATTTTTAAGATAGGTTTATTTTCATAGTTCGATAGGAAAATTAATAATACAAAGTTTTCCCTCCCATGTTTAGGGCTTGAGTACAGACGGAAGGGAACAGAGGGGGACTACGTCCTCACCCGTCGTTCCCACCGGAGATATGGAGGCGAGAGACGCCGACTCCAAATTGCCATCTTTGCGGGTTTTCCTATGGTTTACCTTTGACTTAAAGTCTTACCTTAGTGTTTAATGTACTTTTAACATTAAGCGAAATAACCATGAGGTAAACAGCGCAAAAAGATGGCAGGGTAAGTCGGGTCCTCGGCCTTCCCGGTGACGACGGAGGGGACTTACGTACCCCCCCTCTGTCCCCTACGTTCGCTCGACCCCTTAAATGGGAAAAATAAAAAAAGAATTTTCTAAATATGTTCCTGGCAATTAAATTGCCAAAAAAAATAAAAAAAAATAAAATTAAAAACTCAATTCCTTAAAATTTTCCGCTTATTCAAAATAATATAATTTGTTTTTACGTAGGTGCTGGCTTTCTTTCGTAGTTATAAATTTATTGTTAGATTTTTACGATACGATACAGCATCCAATAATACTCCTGAATCATGCTTCATTCGAAAATCCTTAGTAGCGCTTCTCTTTTATCTGAATTCCTTGATGGAAATAATCAATTTGCTTGTTACCCATTGCTCTAAGATTTTCAGGGAAGAAACTAAATGAAAATTCAGATAATTTTTAACGACATTTGCAGTCCATTTCTTTGGAGGCTTTTATTAGAATGTTAACTGCATCCTAAAATGCTGGTAATTTGTTGTTTCAAAGAAGGTTTTCATATGTTCGTTTGAAAGCCACCAAAATATCAATTCCAGCTTACTTTGCACTTTTCAGATTCAATGTCATTCAAATCCTCTATAATTTGTGGCTCAGTAAAAATTCCTTCCTTCAGTTTTCCCGCAGTTTACTTCTTCGAATCTTGAGAATTGACATTTCTCATTGTTTAATTTTTTTCTATATACCAAATTTAATTTGAATAGGTGGCAGAAAGATCTTTTGAAAATACACTAAAATGACAAAGGACAGGACATCATTTGTCCCAAAGACAAATGTATGCCTAAGTGGCTAGTCACTCCTGCTGTAATGTTCTATAGTGAAGTAACTGTCCAGTAGGCAGAGAGCGAGAAAAACAAATTTGTGAAAACTTACTGTATACCAATAGGCATTTCTATAACTTTTAGATTACCAAAAATACTCTATTAAGGACTCTCCAATGTAATTGCCTTATGTAAAATATCCATATTGTTATATGTCTCTTTTAGATGAACGAAATGGGCAATGGAGACGGATTAAATTATATTATTTTATGCAAAAAAAACTTCTCTCAGGCCTTTCTGTCAGACGTCATGGCAATAACATAGAGTACCGTCAACTGTAAAGAGTTATGTTTATTTAAAATTCCGCTTTCAGTAGTAATTAGTACGATCATTTTTCTCAAATCATTGTTTTCCTTTAGTCTTGATGTGAAAGTTTCTGTTTTCTCTTTGGACAGCAATAAGTTTCTAACAAGATCATTCAACTGTTTTTGGGTTAACTTTTTTAGACTCAAAATTTCTACCATCAAAAGTGTATTCTGGGTTTGTAGATAATCAGGTAATGCCAGTTGTACCTTCATCACTTTCCATGTGATATATGATTGCACCTAATCTATAATCTTGTAAATTAGAAAGTGCAATGCTTCATAATGTTTTATTGATCTTCGTCCCGAATCCAAGTTTGGATATACAATCTGATGTTTGTTCTTGGCAGTAAATCCCAATACGTTCCCACTAAAAAAATAATATCCTTAATGATGATCTTTCGGCTTCCACCTAATCATTGGTATGGCAAATGGAACTAAAGTTTTCTTTTTTGTTAAGATAATCACGTAAACTATTTGAACAGCCAAAACAGATTTGATGTGGGGCCCATGGTATATCTTGGTCAACTAGATGGGAAACCAAAGTTTTGCTTGCATATTTTCTTAATGTCGTTTGTAATTCTTTGTTACTCTTTTAGTTGTGAACTGGCTACATAAGTAAGAAAACTTGTCAAAGTCATTCATACATTTTTTAGACATGTTGACTGACCTTAGCAAACT
>JABUQX010122712.1:20000-23526 GCA_015478945.1 Trachelipus rathkii | reverse complement strand
CCGATCCGCCTCCCAAAAAAAGAAGGCATCTCGGAAGTTTTCAAACCTCCTGCTTGATATCTCTGCTTTGAAACTCGATACTTATTTAAACCCACAGAAGGGTGGCTGGAACCCTCTGGGGCTGCCGCACTACCAGGTGCCTGCGTAAGCAGGAGCAAACCTACCGTACCACTAACGCCAAAAGGCACATGCTTTTTGTTACGACAAATTTGCAATAATAAGACAAAAAATTCACTTGCGCCAGGACTCGAACCATCGAAAACAGCGTCACCTTTAGACAATGTACAGGATGCTCTACCACTAGTCCGATCCGCCTCCCCAAAAAAAGAGGTTGGAAGTTTTCAAATCTCCTGCTTCGACATCACTGCTTTGAAACTCGATACTTATTTTAATCCATACAAGGGTGGTTGGAAACCATTCTGGGGTTACACGGCATTCTTTAGAGGTGCTCATGGGTTACAGGAGCAACAGACCAAAGTCCGGCATGCGCACAAGCTACTTGTTGCCACAACTTGCACAAGAAGACGAAAAATTTCACTCGCGCCAAGACTCGAACTATCGACAACAGCGTCGCCGTTATTCAATGTAGGTTCTGCCACTAGTCCGATCCGCCTCCCTAAAAGAAGATCTCGGAAGTTTTCAATCTCCTGCTTCGATATCACTGCTTGAAACTCGATACTTATTTAAATCCACAGAAGGGTGGTTGGATCGGCTTCACGGCGGAGGCATTCTCTTCAGGGTGCGGTTACAGGAGCAACTAAAGTCAAGTGATCGACGACATGCGCGCACAACAACATGCTTGTTACGACAAATTTGCACTATAATAAGACGAAAAATTTCACTCGCGCAGGTCTCGAACCATCGACAACAGCGTCGCCGTTAGGAAATGTACAGTAGGCTCTACCGCTAGTCCGATCCGCCTCCCAAAAAAGAAGGCATCACGAACCAGTTTTCAAGTCACCTACTTCGACATCACTGCTTTGAAACTCTGTACTTATTTAAATCAATAGAAGGTTGCTTGGAACCTATATAAAGAGTTATATATATATATACATATATTATATATTATATTATATATATATATATACATATATATGGTATTATTGTTGTTATTATATTATTACATATTATTATTATATATATATATATATGTTATTGTTGGTTGTTGTTATTAAGCATACATATTAAGGTTACTGCCATATATTGGTTAGCTATAAAGAGTTAGCATATTAAGGCTATATTATTGTTATATATTTCCATATATACATATATATAGTTATATATATACATATTACATATATTACATATTACATACATTATGTATATATATATATTATATGTATAGATATATATATATATATATATATATATATATATATATGAGAATAAAGTTTTTTTTTTTTTTGTTCTAAAAAAAAAAAATTTTACAAATTTTTATTTTTTTTTTTTTTAACATTTAATTCTTTCTTTTCCTGTACATGAGATATAAAAATTCATTAAAAAAACGAACAGATTTTTTTTTCTTCAAATTTGGTACCAATCTTCACATATAAACGTGTAAACAAACTGACGTTTATATTAAATGTTTTGGTAGAACGTAAGGTGGTGTCAACCATGGTTGACTATTCTCTGTTCAAAAATTTTGAAAGCATATGAGAAACTGTAAAAAATAAATAAAAAACAAATTTTCAAATAAGGTGTCTAAATAAAATTTATTACCACACTAAATTGGAGTATTTTAGTGCAAAAAAAATTGAAATATCTTGAAAATTAAAGATTTTATGGCAGTTTTTGTGGAAATTCAAAAAAAAAAAATTCCTCTCTTCACCCTAAAACTGTTCAAAAACGAACAGTTTTTTTTGTTTGTTTTTTTCATAAAATTAAAGATATCATAGTTGTTCATCAAAAAAACATTTACTTTTATCGGTTTGGAATAGTTGAGGTTTTGCTATGAAGTCTCCCCTTAATTGGAATGGTGCTGAATTTTTGTTTCGTTCCAAAGATAAAAACTTAAATCAATTGAGTCCTTTTTCATTTCTACAAAAAGTAATTTTAACATTTCAGAAGGATTTTTCAATTTTGATCCAATCACAAAAATATTTATATCAGATCATATTAAGGACTTACTTTTGAAATAAATAATATTTTTGGATACTTGATAAAAGACTAAAAGGATTAAGAATGTTACGCCACTCTGTCCTTTTGCTTGAATTTATATATTCATTTTTTATTTTGTATTTTCAATATTTTTTTATATTTTGTTTTAATAATTTGTAAAAAAAATTTAGTTCTGATGAGGGGACCAAGGATATAAGTCCCGAAACGTAAACTTTATCTCGTTTAGTTATTTTTCTTAAGATTTTCCTCTTTTTATTTTAAAGTGGTTTTAAAAAAACATTTTAATATATATATATATATATATATATATATATATATATATATATATATATATATATATATATATATATATATATATATATATAATATTAAACATTGCATATTAATCGCAATTAGAAGATGTAAATAAAGAAAGAACATATAATGGGAAGATAAAGAAATTACTGCCTTCTCTGGGATTGAACCACCGCCTGTTGCGAATGAGGACAATATACCCGATGCTATACAACTGAGCTATCCTCCAACCCATTATATGTTCTTTCTTTATATATATATATATATATATATATATATATATATATATATAAAAAAGAGATAACTGCTATATAGTTAGAAGAGTTATATATATATATATATATATATATATATATATATATATATATATATATATATATATATATATATATATATATATATTATATATATATATTATATATATATATATATATATATATATATATTATTAGTTATATACATATTATTATTGGTTTTTATATATATAGTTATATATATATATATATATATATATATATATATATATATATATATATATATATATATCCGGTGAAACTAAAGAAGTTACCCGCATCATATTTTGAAAACTAAGATAGGTACAAGTAAACTGATAACATATATGGAATCAGGGTATGAAATTTGTTTGGAAAATGAAAAAAATGTAATTTTTTTTATATTTTTTTATATCTCCAAAAGTATAGTAGGTACAAGAAAACTAATAACATATTTAGAATCAGCTTATGAAATTTGTATGAAAAAAAAGGTTTTTTTTTTTTAACTAAAAGAATACCCCAGGGTAAACCGCAAAGATGCAAAGAGTCGGGGTCTCTCGGCCTCCTGGGGGACGTCCCCCCCTCTGTCCCACCGTCGGCTCGAGCCCCCTAAAAAAATTCATACGCTGATTCCAAATATGTTATTAGTATAAAAAAAAATTTCCTTTTTTTAGTATATATTATATATATACTATATATATATAAAAAAATTTTCTATTTTTTATAAAAAATTAAAAAAATATATTTTTTTTTCATTTTCCATACATATTTCATACACTGATTCCATATATGTCATTAGTTTTCTTGTACCTATCTTAGTTTTTGAGATATGATGCGGGTAA
>JABUQX010122712.1:2500-12500 GCA_015478945.1 Trachelipus rathkii | reverse complement strand
AATATTATATATATAATATATATATATATTATATATATATATTATATTAATATATTATATATATTATTTATATATATTATTATAATATATATATATATATATTATATATATATATATATATAGTATATTTAAGGGTGAGTTATTATCAATAAATTCAGTATATACTTGAGTGACTATAATATTTTGGAATGAGATATTAATATCCCAACACGAATATAAATGTGTGTTAATGACATAAAAAATGATTACTATTAGCTAATAATTATACTTTAAACTGTATTAAGGATTATAGAGAGATTTAATCATAAAACGGTATTTTAGTAAAAGTATACATATATAGTGTATCACTGCATAATAATATACTATATATGATATACACATGAGTGTATACGCAATCCTATGCGCTATTCCATGTTACGACCACACTATATCATCTATAGAAATGCATCTGTGGTAGTATAGTTATAGAGTGTAAGTACTACTCACTAGAAAGTTGAGAGAAATGTACGAGTCTCGAGTGATCTCACACACACTCATATGTGCAGCGCAAAATATAGTAGCCAATCTGTGTGTGTTTCCTCTGAGAAAAAGCGCCGCGTCTCTCTCATATATTGAGATGTTTTAAGGTTATGTATCTGCGACATAGTGTGAGAGAAAATTCGAAGATATACTAATTATACTGGTGTGTTTGCACAGATTAGGGTTGTGTGGATTAGTGCATCACCTCTCTGCAGCGCTGGTTGTGATGGCTGTGCGATTGTTTGTGTGTTGGTTTATGTGCATTGTGCTCGATAGAGCGTGTGTAGTTGTGTGAGTGTGATGAGGTCTTATACATGATACGGATGTAAAACTTTTCTTCTTACCTAAAATTCGAAATAAAGTAAAGTTTTGATTTTATCTTAATGAGTTGTAAAACAGATTGTCAGATTATCTTTAAACTTTCTTCAATGTTGCAAATGCTACTCAATTAATATATTATTAATAATAAATTTAAATACTTATTATTACTATAAGTAAACAACAATAATTGAAGTTCTTTCTTTTAAATATAGTATTTTAATAATAAAAAAATAAATAAATAAATAAGACAAATAAAACAAACAAAACTACTATTCAAAAAATACTTGTTATTACTATAAGTAAAAGCAACAATAATTGAAGTTCTTTCTTTTAAATATAGTATTAATTAATAATAATAATTAATATAATATATATATAAATAATAAATAAATAAAACGAAACGAAACCTAAAGTAAAAAATATACTATCGCAACGTATAACACATTCCTACACAAGTTGCTGAGTATATATCTGGACTCACTACATAACCCTCGTCATTTGGTATAAGCATAAGATGATTTACACTAGTAACCTACACGATGAGAATCTAGAGTAAGATAGTTTGAAACCTTAAGAGTTATATGCCTGTACATAAAGATATATGGTGTACTCTCAGAGTGAGATAAAATTACATTTTAGCATATAGATCAAGACACTGTATTTTCCTATAATAATACTATATTTAATACGAACAATAATAATGAGAGAGCGTATATTAATGAATATACGACTAATGTACTATCACTTAATATAATAATATCTGAGCGTTACTACTGATACAATCTCTTGTTCCCTGAATTCAATACACCTGTTAGTGTATATCACATGACTTCAGAGGAGATTGACGTAAGATGAGTCTGCTCGCTAAGTGAGTGAAAGTGTTCTATCAGATGAGATTTATATGTGTACATGCAGCAGACACTATAAATATCTTCTGAGTATGATTATATAACCTTCCATGAGTAGCGCGTGGAGCAAATAGAAACAAATGGTTGGAATTATCCTCCACAATAGCAGATCTTGCAAGCTGATTAGCACAACTTTGCTACCAACTACAGATCGTCAAACAAAGGCAAGGGGAGGGTTAAGTCACTGATGATACTATATACGCAACTCAGCGTTGGCTATGAGAGATATATATCGGCAGTTCTACTCTGTTGGCGGTTACGCTCCGTGAGTGAGTCTCAACGCTTGTATAAGTCAATATAAAATAGAATGGTCCACTAATATATATATTATTAAGTAATTATACGTATTATTGAAACTACTTACAAAGTGTTTTAAATGTGTATATAGTGTTTTAAGACATAAAATTCTGTCCATCAGTATTATTTACTCTCGATAAGACCAATTGGTATATAGGTTAATTCTTTTTTCAATAGACACCAGGTATAATGATATATTATAAACTTATTAATATTATATATATATATATTTTATATTTAGTATAGAAGATGCATTAAACTAGGCAACCTAGTGTAAGGTGTATAATTAATTAGGTCCGTGAGCTTAAATCTATATAGATATATATGTAATCGTATATGAATTTACCTATTACCCTAGATTATAATAGACAGCCTTATAGTTTCATAACAATAAACGTATTTAACTTAAGTATATTTAGGACATAATGATTATATGTAGTATGTCTATATGAGATGAAGGTGCGTATATAATTTGCCTTATAAAACTTACATGTTTATAACACATGACCTATAAATTCATAAAGACGACTTCTACGTGTTGTGTTAGCGTATATATTAACATACCACTATGTGACACATAGTGATATGAAAAGAATACGTATTCTGTCAGTACGATAAGTTGACATTAAGGTACCCCGTGTAGTCATAGCACGAGAATAAGATTGTCATCACACATTTACACCCGTGTGATTCACAAAGACTATGTGTTGGTTTTATAACTTTACACTGAATTAATATAATTGATTCACTATAGTATATCCGGCATAACGATGTGTCTGAACAAGCGAAGAACGGAAGGAGATGCTCTTCGTGAGACATGTGGTAATGGAATGCAGCGCATAGCAGGACTTATGGTGCGAATACAACAGATAAACCTCTCTGGTTGCCGTTGGTGCATTATTGGGATTGCGCAAAGACAAGAACCAAGTGGTCGCACTGAGAGATAAATGAGGTATAAGATGGTACTATACTATCACGATGCAATCACAGAGGTATAATTAGAGCGTACCATTTAGACCCGATGCTATAAAATATAGCACAAAGTATTTCATATATATAACCAACATCCATAGATCATATAAGTAGATGAATATATATCTTCACAAATGAGATAGCTCAGAGACTCCGCAAATCATAGATGCACCATCATGAAACCACGACACCGCACACATACAAGATCTCATGCAAACATAAAAAATTTTATCCCGGAATGGTGCCAGTATTAAAATCATTCCGTGGGTATGGTCGAGTAGTGCACTTCTGCAGCGAGAGACGGTAGAGGAGTAAGTGCCAGGAAAGCGGTGTGCGATATGCAAGTTTTACTGAAGGAAATACTTTGCCCATGTGGACTCTCGAAAGAACATGTTCAGGATTACGTGTAGCGGCAAAGCAATGTGAGAGATAAATGCATGATGAGGAAGGTTCGGCCCACTTTAGCCATGCCTGCTCGGAGGTATTTCAAAACGATACATTCCCAGACAAATGGATTGGTAGAGGAGGTCCTGTATTCATGGCCAGCACGCTCGCCTGACCTCAACACACTAGACTTTCACCTCAAAACTCTTGAATATACGCACAGCCCATGATACCTAACTGAGAGAGAGATTCATGTCGGAGAGAGAGGAACGTGGAGATGGACTGCCTGTTGCAAGGATATTCAAAAAACATATCCAGGAGAGCTAGTGTCAGGTATAGAGAGGAGCGATGCGTCATGTTTCGAATGATACTGAGCGTATATTAGAAAGCTGATAGGAAATAATCAGCACACCTGAGAAGGTGCTGCATCTTGGACTATCTCAGAACATTTGCCAATAAGAGTAAAGTAGCAGACTAGTGCGATGAGTATACATTATATATATAAGTAGTACATAAACATGATATGATTAATTGTGATAGTAATATATGTAGTATTTATTCCTAATGTGATATAGTTATTATTGAGATTGAATTTATTATTATTACAATCTCATATATAGTAATATAAGTTATAATCCTCTTAGTGATGATAGATGAGTATTTATGATCTCTGTTATACCTGGAGATGGTATTATTTAATTATCAGAGGTGAATAGAGGATTCAATTAGTACTGATGTGAAGATGGTGGATGTGTAAGATGAGAGTGAAATCCGAACCATTTATCACTGGAATATTGCGTGTGCGTCAAATGTGATGTACCCGCATGTAGTTGGCGTAACACAGTTTAGCGATGATGGAGTGCCTTAGCGCACAACACATTGGGAAACCAATTGCGTCCACCAACCCCGGTTTAACAGGGATGTGATGCACTCCAATCATGGCTAATTCAATTATTAGGTATGCATTTACTTCTAGATGATCATAATTATAAAAACCTAAATTAAACGCTCTAAACATGAGTGTGCAAATCATTTCTTAATATTAATGCATTCAATACTGACTTCCATCTTCATAGTGAGAGTATGTTTCTTATTCAATCTAACAAACGCAGTCCTTAATTCGTGATTAAAGTGATTATGTTAGTACTTAGATTTATATATATAAATTAATATTATGGGATAATAAAGGATACCCTTAATATTCTGCGTTACCTTTCGGACTACGTACTTTTCAAATAACGTTTATATGTATCATACCTAATCCCAACGATTTAATAAGGTGTATTAATGCATAGTGAGAATATACATTTTTGTCTACATTATATATTTATTATATATATATAGTCAGTGTGAGTTAGGTAATACTCCCCTACAAGTTTGTCAGTCTATTATTGAATCACCCTGTTATATTTATTAATATATATATATATATATATATACTTATATATATTATATATATATAAATATAATATATATATTTAATATATATATTATATATTATATATATATATATATATATAATAATTATATATTAATATATATTATATATATTAATATATATATATATTAAAATTATATTATATAATAATTATTATAATATATTAATTATTATTATATTATATAATCATATATATATTATAATTTTAATATAATGCTATAATCAGATTTGATAATTATATAGTTGAGTATTACCTATAATACAATTTATAATATCTATATTTCTATCACTCACGATAATCGATATTATATATTTTATCTATATATATATATATATATACTACCATTTAGTAAATAATAAGACTCCTTACTTCCTCTCTGTTTATGAAACAATTCCTAAGGAATTTCTGCTTGGTTATCAAATACATCATCACATTTAACTGAAGTTGAAAGCACACAAAGGTGTGTGCATAGGAAACAGGGGAATTAGTCATTTATTAAAAAAGACAGAGTTCAAAATTTGGTTTCAAGAGGTGCAAGATTTTAAAAAGCCTGCTGCTTGTCATCTTCATGAAACAAGGAACCTGAATCCCTTTAAAAACTTAATATTTTTAAAACAAAATATTACAGTATTGATTCCTGTATAACCAAAGATCATCTCGTTCATGAAATTACACCAATTAATAATGCAGTGCATAATTCAGAACTATTCTGAGTATTTCAACATTTAGATTATTGATAACTCTCCAAAATATCCTGGTCTCCTACAAGGAATTACTGTTTACTGGAATTTTAATGCATAGGAAAATTTAAGTACTTTAAAACAATGAGCAGTTGAAGATCCTTGAAAGATGTAATATTTGAATAACTAAGCTAATAAAATAGTAATAAGAATCTAAGTGAGAGCTTTATGTAATTGTTGTCTAATTCTTCCAATTAGGTGATATATATTTAAGTAGAATTATGAAACAGGTATATTGAATATTTGGTATGTTAAATCAATTATGTATACTTTAATTTAATACGATATCTTACGTATATAATATAATATAATATATTATATATATTATATATATATTATATATATTATATATATATAATATTATATTAATTTCCTGTTTTTCTCTCTTTAATCCAATAAAATCCTTTTTAAAAATTCTGTATTAGTAAGTAGGTCATGATTATCTTAATGTGTACAAGCAAAGTACAGGTATTAATTATACTGTCATCTAGCCAGCATTTGGTAGCATTCCATTTTGGTACGTTTTGAAACTCGTAAATTCAAATATTTAAAATCTTCTATAAAGTATATTATTCATCTCGTTGCCAAAAAATCTAAAGCTGTTTTTTTTTATTTAACTACTAGCTTGTCTTTCAGCAAACACGCTATGAAGCGATTAGATTCATATGTTTAAAATATTACGTTAGTGATACAACCCTCCCCGTTGCAATTGGAATTTGAAGTTTTTTACTACTAGTTGTATTTTAACAAATACATTTTAAAAAGTTCATATTCAAATGTTTAAATTCTTATATAAGTTATACAATCCTTATAAAATCTTATATAAGTTATACAAGTGGAATACTCTTTGTCAAACTCAGATGCATACATTTAAAATCTTATATAAATAAAGTATATATGGTTTTGAGTAAAGCCTATGTAAGAACAGGAAAAAGTAACCGCCTTTTCAGCCTTACTTAAAATGAATTTTAATCAGGATTAATGAAACTAGGTTTTTCAGTTCTGTCAGGAATCTAAATGTTCTATCAATCTCTCACTTTCTTTCAACTCCACATTAAATTGATAGTATTTGCCTATTTAGATTTCAGTAAAGCATTTGATATAATACCCCATTCTAGGTTGATGTAAAAGTCATCACAATATGGTATAGTCAGAGAGATTTTTAACTGGATAAAAAATTGGGTGAGTAACAGAAGACAATGTGTAGTACTTAATGGTCATAAATAATGTGTAGTACTTAATGGTCATAAATAATCATGAGAGCTGGTAAAAAGTGGTGTTTCTTATGATTAAGTGCTGAGCACACATCTTTTCCTTATCATACTATAAAAATGAGTTGAATAAGGTAATAAAAAGAAGTGTATAAGCTCATTAATTACACTACATTGGTTACCTCTGTTGGGAATTTAATGAGTTGTATTAAAGTTCAGAAATTTATTTATTTAGTTAGACAAACTGCTTGGTTAGGCTTGTAAATTATTTTTAAAATTATAGTAATGAGATGAGATGATAATTAAAGTTATTAATTAATAAACAATAACAACAAGGAAATGGACAATGAAGCTAATGAGTTAACAAAAAGATAATGTCTGTGTAATATACCAGTATAATATAGATTTTACCTCAAGTGCTTACTCTTTAGATAATATGAACTTTAATGTACAACAACTCCAAGATCGAGTTTATCTTTTGTTTTGGATAGTCTTACTGAAGAATTTTATGAAGAACTGGGGATCCATCCTCCCCTTAAGAAACCAATCTTCAATTTCAAATTCCACTGTACAAAAATTTATTTATTTGGTTTGTTTTTCAAGACTGACTTTAGCTGCCTTTACTCACTGAAGGATAGATAATGATTCTCACCAAATATGTCAAGAAAAATCTTCAAAAATTAGTCAGGAGGCTCTTCTTGAGTTGCATGACTCTCATGGAAGTACAAGATTAGATTTTAACAACTAAAATATTTATTTATTAATTATTTGAAAGTTTTTAGTTAATTTTTAATTAGAATTTATTTAAAATAAGTAGCTGCTGCCCCAGGGTTTTACACATTAGAATAATATGATTAATGAGTAACCAATATACACACCCACTAATGGAAATATTTAGGGGAGAACTTAATAGGAAAATAAAAAATAAAACATTTTCTGGGAAAATACTTCTCCAGTAATTGAGTAGTATACTATGCTATTTCTATTTGAATAGGGTCAAGTAATAAATATATTGTAAAACAAAACAATAAAAAAGTAAAAATTGCACACTTGACTTTATTGGAAGTTGACATCTGTGGTTGGATTGGATATTACACACATTATTAGAGCAGTATTCTCATTTTAACTTAATTATATATACCATACTAAGTACTAGGATAGTGGTTTGTAATGTAGAAAATATATACGGTAGCTATAGCTATACCATAAAATGGATCAAAATTTAAAAAATTTCAGGTTTCAGAAAGTATCAAAATCAGCTAGCTGATATAACTAGCTATTTAAAAGTTTTTTTAAGAAATATAAACCTTCCTGAATGTTTTTCTGTAAATAGTATATGAAAATGTGCATATTAATATTTTTTTTTAAATTTTGAAAATTGAAGGTAGTGAAAAAATTAAATGGGGGAAAATGGATCACTTGCACAGGTATACAGATCACTGCAAATAATAATTTAAGTAAAGGCTATACAGTAATATTTATTATTGATATAAAAAGATTATACTAGTATTATATAAAACAAAATTGGGAGGGAAAAACATATGTATATATTTCTGCTATTTTAATGGTGAACTATAAATGAAAAGTATTGAAACTATGATATTAGAAAACTTCATTTTTTTAACAGTTTAATAAATACGTTTAAGTAAAGTATGTTTACTTCCAGAAATGATAAAAATTTAAGATAAAGGTAAGTAAGGCACAGTTTTGCTTAAAAATTTACAAATATTGAACCTTAACAAGTAGATGTTATTGAATCTCTTCTTAATGCAGGCTTTACTTTAAGGATTCTGACAATTCATTCCTTCATTTCTTATAAATAGGTATAACATATGCAGTTTCCAGTCCTCTGGTACCTTACCAAATGTTATAGATCGTTTAAAAATCAAATACAGTATCTTTCCAATACTGCTATTTATTACCCTCCTTCAAAATTGTACTATATATACCATCAGAACCTGCAGTTTTACTTGGATAAATATAGTCTAGTAAAGATTTAATTCTTTTACCTCAATTTCAAATTTTGTAAGTATTTATTACATACATACCAGAACTATTAGTCTCCAAACTCTTATCCAATCTTTAATCAGTAAATATGAACGCAAAATAGGCATTGAAAGGGCCTCTAAACAGATTTTTATAAAAATGACAGCATAGACTCTAAAAAAAAAATATTATGGATTGTCTCTTTAGGAAAAAAAGTTACAGCCTCTCAAAGTTTGGAATTTTCACAGACTTTTCTTATAAAAAAAACTGAACGGAATTTCTTTTTATCGTAATTTACAAAATAAGCACAAGGGAAGACTAAAAGAAATAGTAGGATAGCCATAGTTAACAGAACTCCATCTAAGTTTACAGCAACGTAAATCCATCTAGGTTAGGTCTAAGTTTACAGCATCATTGATCCAAACAGGTTAGGTCTCAGTTTAGGACCCTACTAGTTCAGGCTATGATGGGTTTTGTAAAGCATACACATAGTAAATCTGTGTATACTTAACAAATCTTATCATAACGTGAACTAGGATAGTCCTAAACCAGCCTCGAGGCTTGTTCAGTTTTTTTTATAAGAAAACCCTATGGGAAACTTCCAAACTTTGAGAGGCTGTAACTTTTTTCCCTAAAGAGACGATCCATAATTTTTTTTTTATTCTTCACTACTATTTTTTTAGAGTCTATACTGTAAATTTTAATTAGACAAATTGTCCAGTAATAGTAGTGCAGAGGGGTGTCACCTCCTATTTTTATAAAAATCATAGGATATGCTCTAAAAATAATAATAATGAAGAATAATGAAAATGAAAATTGCCACTCTCTTTAGGAGAAAAAGTTATAGCCTCTCAAAGTTGTTAAACTGCATAGACTTTTTTCATTTTTCTGATCCCATCAAGGTTAGGTTCTATTTCAGGACCTTAGTTAGGTTATGATCAGTTGTTAGGTATACAACAGAGAAATATATGTAGAATTAACAAATCTTATCATAACCTGAACTAGGATGGCCCTAAAACGAGCAGGAGGCCCACTAATTTTTTTTATAAGAAAGCCTATAGAAAAATTTTAAACTTTGAGGCTCTAACTTTTTTTTCCTAAAGACTTAAATCATATGTTCGTTATTTTTTTTTAAGCTTCTAGCTATTATTTTTTAGAGTATATATATATTATTATATATATTATATATATAATATATATTATATAATATATATATTATATAT
>JABUQX010122711.1:5000-38348 GCA_015478945.1 Trachelipus rathkii | reverse complement strand
TCAAATCAAAGGCGCTCTCACTCAACCAATACCACTCCGCCAATCAAACCTCTAATAGTCATTGCACTCCATCTACCGAGAACCGCCAGATTGAACAATTACATCCGACACTTGCCACCAATACCCTTCCCCCTAGCAATCAACTACAGCCCCACTTCCCACGCACTTAAGAGGATCCACCAGCATGTAAACCTACACTTTTCTCGTTTCCGGACCAGTTCCCCTGAATACTGATTATTCACTATAACCCACTACTCAATTCACACTTACATTTCACACTATTACGCACACTACAAAGAGCAGGCGAAATTACCCATTACTCAACAACCAATTTCCAAATTTACCAACACTTCGTCAATTACTTACTACCAGGAACGCATTTGTTGATTATTATGCCAGTCCATCCCCAGGTTGTCTTACTCCCCAACACCTACCAGCCACATGCCCTACCTTCCCACATAAGGTACAGGTATTTCTAGGGAACCTGCAACTCTCGAAAAACATGGAACCCTTCAGTCCCACAATTTCAAAAACCACGACATACAGTGCTCACCTTACAACCTTACATATCACCACACTTAAGCTGACAATCTCTAATACGCAATGAATCAACTGAATTACCTCCACATCTCCTACATCCCAGGCCCACTTGAGCGGGTCTTGTGCAAGTCTTCAAATAGAACAACCAATTACTGGCCTCGCCACTATGACCAAACAACAAAAACACGCCGCCCATCTTGCCCATACTACTATCCCGGAATTTCAAAGTCCCCAATCTTACCCACCTAAAACACTTTCACTTCCATACCCCGGTGCATTTCTCATCATTGTTCCAGGCCGATTCAATATATCTCTCTCACCATTCCCCCTTCGATTGTACCCAAACATTCTCTCTCAACGTTCGTATTACCAACTGGTGTTCTGCTTGCACTCATCGCATTCGTACCTCCTGCATTCACCTGTCTTTCATTTTCAATTCTAATAATACTTTTAAGAATTTTACCATAACTTCATACGGATTGGCCCTAAGAGAATAACCCTTTTAGAAAAATACTGTGGCACTGGTGAAGCCCTTTCATGCATCCCCCGTACCACCGTACACATGCATTGCCTCTCATTACTCTCATTTAGCTCTTTCATCTTTTACAATTCACGATCTTTCTACTATTCTCTAATTACCATCCTCCACTTGAAACAACGAGTTCCCTACATCCTACCATCCATATCTTCTTCTTTACGACCTCGCATTTATAAGACTCTGCCCACTGGAGCAAGACAGAGGCGGGGACGTCTTCCAGAAAATTTCTCATCAAACCAATTTTGTTTATTTATCCCCTCATCCCCAAAACTTCACTCGAGGCCAAGTTTCAACCCTATGCGATTAATTATCCAATTTTTCATATCTTTCCTCCCTTAGGCCTTTATGCAAAAGTGCATTCACACGTCCTATACTTTACACCCCCCTTAACTCTTTCAACCTGTTTCCAACATTCTTTCTTTTACAACTTCATACTTCGGCTACCCACCACTTCACAATAGGCCTTGTTAAAAACAACAATTTATCCTTCCAAAAAGACGTCACCTAATCCTTACACCTCAAAACACCTGATTTTCATCAAATTTTATCTTTAGACTCATAAACCTTGAAATGTCATACAATCTTAGTTTATCTTGTATTAAAACTGATAATTAATAATCTTCGGAATGTCCCATAATAGGACACTCCGTGCAACATTTTGGAACATCATCTCTCGGTTTCCGACGTAGTACCCTCATCATAATCTCATATCCCAGTTCCTCATCTCACACTACTAATAAAGAATCTATACTCTTACCTTTTTGCTATCATCTTCTTTCAATGTCTTCTAATTTATCTTTCGCGATCTCTCTTCCTTTCTTTGTCCTTCATTCTCTTTTTCTTTTACCTTCTTTCTCCTAATCTCTCTAGTTTTATGCTTCCTTTGATTTTACTTCTTTTCCAAATTGTGCCGCTCACCCACCATCCACTTCCTGTTCTATTTCCTCCAAAAAAACTCTCATCCGTTTCTTCTATCTCCTATCTGCGGAGTAGAGGTTACTCTCTTTTGCGTCCCTTTCGTTCCAATCTCTTTTGCAAAACTCTTTTCAGTATATCATCCATTTTCTTTGCTCCTTCTCAGTTCCATTGGTTTTTCTCTCCCTGCATTCCTTACTTTCCATCATCTCTCAGGTCTTATCGAACCTATAAAATGTCCCCCATTCACTTTGTTCTTTTCCTTTCTTAATGCCTCTAATTCATCTCTCTTACTTCAATCCCCAATCTCACTTCCTCACGGCGTAATAGCCATCTTACCTGCTATCGTCTATGTCCCCCTGGTCTTCCGGTCCAGACGCCCCACGTTGGGCGCCAGAAATATGTCGTGGTTTTGACGCCACAAACAAATCTTAATAGTAGTCGTGGGTCCTTGAAAGAAAAACCAGAGAACAAACAAAAAAAAAGAACACAATAAAACACAGGGACAAATAAATTGAAACCCTTAACAGACCAAGAAAAATAGATTGAAGTTTATTGAACAAAAAAAAAAACAACCACAATATCTTCTCACCCCAACCACCACAACAAGGGTACGTTAAAGTAAAGGGTAAATAATTACCTTAAATCTACTAAAAAAAAACACACCAAAAAAATCAATGGCCTTACCAACCCCCACGGTAAGGGTACGTTAAAGTCAAATAATTTCCTTAATGCTAATTAATGAAATATTCCTAATACTAAAATAACCTTAATATTACTTTGTGTATTAAATTTCATTTATTGAAAGTTTTGTTTTCATATTAATTTACCCAATAGTCTTTTTCTATTTTTTTCAATTGTCGTTTTCTAATAGTCCTTTTTCTATTTTGATTTCTACACTTTCACCTGTTTTTTCTTTAGTTTTATTTTTCACCACTTTTCATAGTTTGATTTTTCAATTATTTCTTGTTTCCGTTTAATTTTATTGTTTCTTTCAATCTAAAGGTCTTTTACAATCCCAATTTCTGTTTTCAATCTTTCTAAATCTTTCCAAATCTGAAATTTCTTATTATTCATCAATCTAAATTTTGGTCTTTACAATAAATCCGTATTTTCAAACTTATTTCTTTCAAAATCTTTTAAATCTAATTCTTCAAGGCCTCTTACTTTCTTATTTACTTACTTCTATTTGTTCTATATTATGTGGCTCTCATTTACCTCAGTCTTGTATTAAGAAGAAACATTGGCCCAGGAAAAACAAAAAGCTAAGGAAATAGAAAAGGGAAGCTATCGTATTAACACATAATACATTACAACTAATAAAATGAAATAACATATGAGAAATTCAATTAAATTCAAGCTTTTACTTACCTATTTTATTACTTAAATATTTATTCTTAATATAAAAAATACTTTACGAATCATAAATGTTTTTAATTATCAAACCATTATGCAAGATATGAAAAACATCAAAAGTAAATGATTCAAAATTAAAATTATCAAAATCATCCAAAAAAAATAATAACAAAAAATAAACATTATGAAGTAAGGAATTATTGTCGTAAAGCTGGAGTGTCTCCAGCTTTTTGTTACGCTTTAATTGACAATTCCCCCCAAATGCAGCGAACCATCAGATCAAGGGACAATTCGACTGCTGGAACCAACCTCAACAGTACTATCATAAAAATAAAAATACAAATAAAAACATAAGTAAATATAATAATAATAATAATAATAATAATAATAATAATAATAATAATAATAATAATAATAGATACTCACACTTTGCACCATGAAATCTTTACTTCTTCAACTGAACAACAGCCAAAATATCCACAAGTCACCTTCAAAACTTCAACCGAAATGAATCAAACTAAAAACAAAAAAAACATTCATGTACAAATCATTCAATAAAAAAATAATTTCATAATAATAATTAAATAAAGAAGAATAAAAATAAATAACAGAAGAATTAATTAATAATATAATAAATATATAATAATATATTATCAAAAAACGTAGAACGTAAAATCAGTGGAGCGTCGTCATTTGTTCCCGCTCACTTTTATTACATTAACTAATAAAAAAAATAATATAAAGTCTATTGTCCTCTTTTTTGATTCGAAACTTTTAACTAATCGCTGAAATAATTTGAACTATTAATAAATAAACGAGAATAATCGTATAAATAATAATAATAATATAATAATTAAATAATATTAATAATACTATGTAATAAATTAATGAAATCAAAATTAATTTAATTCATATTACTTCCATTGTCCTGAAACAATCAGAAACAATCCTTGCTGGTGGACGTTCTAAGAAGGCACCCCTAAAAAAGAAATAAAACGATATAATTATGAGACATAAAAAAAAAAAAAACAAATGCCAATACTACCCTCCATCATCTCCATTCTCCATCACTTCTTTAACACCATTTCCTGCCCCCCCCACCTCTAATTCTTTTTATAATCCCATTCCATATACAAATTGAATAACCGAAGGGACAATACCACACACCTGTCTCACTCCGCTATAATACTAAAACCAATCACCTTTTGACACCATTATTCTTACACACGCCTCCACTATCCTCATACATTACTTTGATTCCATTCAGAAAGCCTACACCAACCACCATATATCATTAACACCTTGCCATAGAGCTTCCCTATTTAATCCTATTCATACGCCTGTTGCAAATCCAGTAAAACCTTAAATACAATTTATTCTTCTTCTCCCTTATTTTTCTCAAATCATTTGTTTCAATGTAAAAGATTTGATCCACACATCCTCTTACCACTCCTAAACACACCTTGATCTTCACCAATCATCCCTTCAGTCACTCGACGCAACCTTTCGACCAAAATACCAGCATATATCTTACTTACAAACACTCAAACAAACTAATTCCCCTATATTTCTAGCAGTTCCCCTTAATCTCCCTTACCCTTATTATAAGGGGTACTATTACTTCCTCCTCAATCCCTCGGAACTATCCCATCCATAAACGCTTTATTACACAACTTCCAAATCCCAATCAATCACCATCCTCCGTCATTCTTGATCATTTCACCAGAATTTCATCTATAGCCTGGCAGATTTACCATTCTTTAACCTTCTCACTCTACCCCATTACCTCCTCCTTGCTTAATACCTCATCCCCAAAATACCAAATTTCCTTCTTGCACCACAAAACCCACACACATTCAACTATCACCTCTTCATTATACTGCAAAATGTTATGCAGATTTTCTCCTTAGGTTCATTTTCCACACTCCCCTCGCATCCTTTTCATCAGTTACAAAAAGCACCATTCCTATATTCATTATTCTAAGGAGGTTCCCCTTATTCTCATTCTTAGCTTGCGCGCTTCCTTCCAGAAGAGCTTCCTACTCCCTTGAAGTCCCCATTCCCAACATTCCTGTCCAAAACTGTTCAATTGACCTCTTCTTTTCTTCTAAGTATGCATCTTTTGTATTTCTTTTTTCCTCCTTATATAATCCCAAGCATCTTTCTTTTGGAAACTTCATCATTGGCCATTAGTACATTCAACCACGCTTCTTTTACTTTTAACTCGCTTGCATCACACTCTTCATTCCACAACTCACTGTTAACATCCTTACTTCCTACTTTTGTAGCACACCACATACTTCTTTTATGCTACAAAATTACTTCCTTCATTTGCTCCCAGTTTTGTCAGCTTTCAACTTGTTCACATTCAACGATTTACTTAGCGAGCGCTCTTACATAACTTATCCTTATTACCTTGTTTCACTTACTTCTCCACTCTTAATTTACCCCACTTCCTCCTATCACCTTCCTCCTCCATCCAAGCCCCCCCACTAACCTAATTTTACATTAAAACAACATAATGATCCGATAATCCCATTCCTAAACCCCTCCATTGATTTAAAAATAATTGGCATTTTTTTATTTAAAAATTTTTTGTTTTTTTTATTTTATACAGTAAACACCACCGCTCACGGGCAGAGCCCTAATTCTAGGGGGGGTGTGCTCGAATTTTAGGGTCTGAGGCAAGTCGGAGTCGAGAAAGAAACAGCTCACACTCACACGCCCGACAGTGACGAACCTGGGTCTCTCGCCTAGTTGGGCGAGTGCTCTAACCGCTGAGCTACCGAACGTTATTTGGTGTTGATCCATTCCTTCGTTGAACTACTGCGAAGAAAATCTTTCATTACAAGCCGATGCGCCCGAATAGTTCCATTCTCATATGATCTTGTATGTAACTTTATCCAAACTTCACAGGCCAGAATTACATGATGAATTTTACTTTATTCTTCATACGCGAGTTTAGAGATAGAGCAGAAAGAACTATTTCCAATTTTATGCCATTCTTCTTTCCTTATTTTATCGAAATAGAAAATGGTGTTAATCTCACTGAGAGTTTTATAGGTAATTTATTAATTTGTAAATACTAACAAACTTCAAAGGTAATCTGGCCAGACCACTGTCACAACATTCTCACTTTCTGATCCTGAGATCACTCAAGCCTCAGCTGAAGCCTTTTCCATTTTTCAATCTTCAGGCTTCCTCTCTGGTGTTCTTCGGTTTTCTTCTCTTTAATTTTCTTCATTTTATTCTTTTTCACGTCCATCTTCGACGACAGTCGGATCATATAAATGGGGGCCAGGCCTACTTTTCACTTCGATTACCATCTCTACCTACACCAACTCTTAGTATACTTATGAATACTTGGGTTAAAAGAAAGTATTACTTACCCACACATAACCTCTCCCTCACAGAAATCAATCACCTTCCTACCATTCTCATTTTCTCCCGGACACCCCAAAACCACCTGTTATGCAGCATTCCCTTTTTTGATCATCTATCCAACGATTCAGGTCCCCCAACACTATCAATCTGAAGCTCCTACTCACCCCATCCTGAAAATCATCCAGATTATCCCAAAAAATCGTTTACTCTCTTCAACGTTTTCCCGTCAGATGGACCCATTTATGTCACAACCACAAATACCTTAACCTTCTCCAACCTAAATAACACCACTTGAATTCTAGGACTCGCACCACACCACACACACAAGGTCTACCATAGCTCTGTACCACAAAGTCAGTCACAAAATTTCACACTTTGCTCTCCCCCTCTGTTATTCCCTTTCCACTACCAGCACACCACCATTTCACACCCCACACCACTCTTTTCAGCCGGTTTATTTCATCTTTTTTCAGTTACAGCTAGCCCAAAGTCAAATTTCCCCCTTTCTAAAATACATCCATCCACCTCTCTTCCTCTTCTTCCTCCTCTCTCTCTCTGACATTCATGTACCCATACGATTCATAAATTTCGCCGAAAATTATTAAGGCCTTTTTGGCGATCACGACCATCTCCGATGCGTGCATCAGCATTCCTAGCAGGAAAAAGGTAGTAGTGGGAAGAGAACCCAACTACCACCGTCCCTTAGTCGCCTCTACGACACGCAGACATACGATTGTGGGCAATCTTTCTCCCCCACACATAGGGATATGAGAAGTAGGGATGTCTGTAAAGTGTTGTCAAGAAGAGGGGTGTGATACTTTAAGCATGTGATATTTATGGTATGTGGATAACTGAGTGTCATAACGTTTGCCTGGAGGAATGAGTGGTAAAGGAATATGAACCTCAAAAGAGAAAGGCACACCATTAAAAATGGAGTAATTTCAACGCTCGAGTTATGCGTTGTTTTTACTTTTTTTTCCCTTTTTCCCCCTATATATATAATATAATATTATATATATTATTATATATATATATATATATATATATATATTATATATATAATATATTATATATATATTAATAATATATATATAATATATTATATATTAATTTATATATATATATATATATATATATATATATATATAATTATATATTATATATATATATAATATATAATATACCGTATATATATTATATATATATATATATATTATATATATATACTTATATATAATATATATGTATATATATAATATATATATATATATAATATTTATATATATATATTGCCTGTGTGTTGGGGAGGAAAGATTGCCCAGAACATATTGTTCTGCGTGTCGTAAAGGCGATTAAAAGGAGGGGCAGGGTAGTTTGATTTGGACTGCTCACTACCACTTATTTTTTGCCAGGAAAATATTTTGAATTGTGGTTCTTAGAGATTTTTAAAATAAATGTTTGAGGAGAATGTTGGACAGAGGTGATGATGTATTTAGAAAGGGCAAATTTAATTTGTCGTTGTGACGGAAACAAAGATTGAAAGGAATGGTGAAAATTGAGGTGTTGTTGGTGTGAAATGTTGTATGTGCTGCTGTGAAAAGGAATGAGGAGTTACAATTCTGATGAGTGAACTGTGTGTGTTATAGAGCTATGGTAGATTTTGGATGTGTGAGTACAGTTACTGGGAATTCTAATGGTTTAAATTTAAGTTTGAAAGGTTAAGGTATGTGTGGTTGTGACGTAGGGTCCATCTGAGGGAAATGTTTGAGAGAGTGGGATTTTCTGGGATAATCTGAATGTTGTTTTGGATGGGGTGGTAGGAGCTTCAGATTGATCGTGCGTTGGTTGACCTAAATGGTTGGATAGTGATCAAAAAAGGGATAACAGGTGGTTTTGGGGTGTGTGGAGAAAATGAGAATGCTCAGCAAGCTGATTGATGTTCTGCGAGGAGAGAGAATATGTTGTAAGTTAATTACTCTTTTTAAACGCAACAGTATTCATTAAGCTATAATAGTATTATAGAGTTGGAGTAGGTAGAGATGGTTCGAAGTGAAAAGTATGATTGATTTGTGTTGAGTGATTAAGGAGATGTTAAAGGATGTATATGTTGGATGTTAAATCAGTGAGGTGTTTAGGATGGGATTATCGGATCTAAAATTGCTGCTTTATGTAAATTAAATTCAGTGGGGTCTGATTGAAACTAAACACCAAATACTGTTTATTGCAATTTTGTAATGATATAACCCACCCTAGTATTCATCTATTTCTATCTAACAATGTTATAAAAATAATATAAATAATACAATATTTACATTATAATCGTGAAGGTGTCCTCAGTTTGTGAGACGATACTCGATGATATAATAGATGAAATTGATAATAGATGACTTATATAAATAATATGTTAGTTGTATGTTAGTATTGTCTCGTAATCTCAGTATAGTCCAATCACGTCAGAAATATATTTAAGGTGTGTTTTATATAATAAATGATACACAATGGATGAGATGATAAAGAATAATATTTCTCACGCTAATTTTCTGTGAACAGTCTATGGTCTTTTCTTCTTCATTCTGTTTTATCGTCGCTTCTTCCTTTTCTTCAATTATCTGATATAATCTCGCGTCTTTTTATCTGTTGCTATAATTGTTAGTCTCTCTCAAATCTAATTCGTATTTACTATTTTCTGATACTAATACTGTTATTAACATTTCATATATAATATCTAAATACATATGCATTGAAAAAGAAACATCTCATATAGCAGACAATGATGATGACTCACATCATACCGTCTGCTATCAGGGGTCTTGGATGGAGAGGAAGGTGATAGTGAAGGAAGTGGGTAGAATAAGTGAGAAGTAAGTTAAGTGAACAAGATGATAAGGATAAGTATTTTAAAAGCGCAAAATCAGTTGAATGTGAACAAAGTTGAAACTGAAACAAATCTGGAAGCAAATTAAGGAAGCGGTGTTAGTAGTTCAAAAGAGTGTGTGAATGTGCTTAAGTAGAAAGTAAGAATGCTAACAGTGAGTGTTGGAATGAAGACAGGTGATGCAAACGGTTAAACGTAAAAAAGAAGCGTGGTTGACATGTACTAAAAGCCAATTGATTGAGGTTTTCAAAAGAAAGATGTTTGCAACTTATAAGGAGGAAAAAAGATATGAACCCTAAAAGATGCATACGTAGATGGACATCAGACCGGTCACCAAAGAACAGTTTTGATGGAGCAGAAATGGGTGAACTGACACGGGCGAATAAGAAGCTCTTCTGGGAAGGAAGCGTGAAATGTTAAGAATTGATAATAAGGGTATCTGGTTAGAAACATGGCTATATGGATGGGGCTGTTGTCAACTGTTTGAAATGGATGGGAGGAGAGAGTGTGGAGGGAACACTCGAAAATCTGCATAACATTGGAAGAAATGAGGAGGTGATAGTGAATGTATGTGGGTATTGTATTGATGACAGAGTAAGGAATTAGGTATTTATGGGGGATGAAAGTCTGACATTAGTAAGGAGGATATAATGGGTTTGAGAAAGTTGAGAATGGGTAAATTAGGTATAAATGATATTACTGGTGAAATGATCAAGAACGGAGGGCGAGATGGTGATTGATTGGATTTCGAAGTTGTGTAATTAAAGCGTTTTATTGAGGGTATAGTCCCGAGGGATTGGAGGAGAGACAGGTAACAGTTACCCTTACAATAAGGTTAAGGGAGATTCAAGGGGAACTAGAATTATAGTGAGAATTAGTTTTATTTAGAGAATATTTGCTGGTATTTTGGTCGAAAGAGGTGCAGGTCGAATGGACTGAGGAACTTATGCGTGAGAACAAGGATGCGTTTACAGTGGTAAGAGAGATGCGTGGATCAGTCAAACAAATGATTGAGAAGCTTGAGAGAGATTAAAGAGATAAGTTTGTATTTAGGTTTTATAGGATTGCAACAGGCTGATTATGAGTAGGATTAATAGGGAGACTCTCAGTTGTTAGTGATATATGGTCATGTTGGCGTAGGCATTATGAATTGGAATAAAAGGTATGTAGATGGTAGTGAAGCTGTAATAAATGGAGTTGAAAGTTTGAAAGTGATTGGTTTAATATTAATGTATATATATTATATCATATAATATATATCATACTAATGATATATATTATAATATAATAGTATAATATTATATATATATATATTATATATATATATATTATATACTAATATATATATATATTATATATATATATTTATATTATATATATATATTATATAATATATATTATATATATAACATATATATATATAATATATATATATAATATATATATATATATATATATATTATATATAACTATATATATATATAATAATATACGTATAATATATATATATATATATATATATATATTATATATATATATAATACTTATATATATAATATATATATATATATATATTATATTATATATATATATTATATATATATTATATATAATATATATATATATATATATATATATTATATTATATATAAATATATATATATATATAAACTAGATGGGATTAAATGTAATAATATTACGGAGTTGAGGAAGGGATGGTATATTCTTTGGCTATTAAATTTGTATTTGGGATGGGGTTATGAAAGACTTAGAAGTGGGGGTGGGACAGGAAATGTAGTTAGAATGATGGAGAATTTTAAGGAGTGGCAAATTAGAAAATAAATAATTGATATTGATATGATTTTGTTTTGTGTGGAGAATCTGGAAGAGAGTTTTGAGAGGATTGTAGAGGAATTGACAGGGTAAGTAAAAGGAGGGGATTTGAAAGTAAAATGTAGTTAAGAGGAAATGTTAGGCTTGTGAGTGAGAAATGTAATAATCACAACAAACAGAACACCATATATCCCAGCGAACCCACGAGACAACCACCAAACATACCACCCAAACCAACCCAACCAACACCCACCCACCCAACAACCACAACCACACCACCACACCACCACCATTCTTTCCTTTACGCTCATCCCCCAACACAAACAAAACAACCAACAAAAACACCAACAACAACACACACAAACCACAACGCCACCCACGCCGCCGACTCACTATCGACAACACACCCAGATAAATCGTAACCCCCGACAATCATACCCAACAGAAGCCCACAATACCGTTACCCAACACACAACTACAACAACACGGCTAATCCCACGCATAGAGCTCAGCACCACCAACCCGAATTCCGATCCAACTACCCCCTCACACCCAACCAACCCCACCACACACGCCATAATGACCAACAACGCAAATCATCGGTATCAAGAGAATCCTACAACACAAAAGCTAAGCAGACCAAATAGGCAAAAACCCAAGCATACGTAAAACCACAAACCCGAAGGATCTACACAACAATCACAACAACATTAATAGAAAGACCTAATACAAGCTTCGACCAGAAATGAAAAGGCAAAAACCGAACCCACGGCATTTGATGCAGAGTTACAACAAACCCACAATAAGTAAGATAGGAAACGCTGTACGCCCCTTCCCGACCGATACACAGGACAAAGACATGGCTTACCACCAACAAATTGAGCAATAAAATCCTTGGTGGATATAACGGGACTACAGAGTATTGAAGGTGCGCTCTAGTGTCTTTACATATAGGGTATGTTGCTTACCTGCGCGATGTATAGTAGTAAAACTATGGTCTGGAATAAGAGTTGGATGTATATAGATCTAAAGTACACTTACCGCCAGAGGATTGTGTTCAGATGGACTATTCTTCTGGCGTGTTAGGTGTTGAGGAAATTTCATAAAATGAGGAGAATCTGTAACGCATTATAGGGATTATGTGGTAGTGAAAGAAGAGAGGAGAGGTAAATTGAGAGAATAATGAACAAGTTCGTTGAGGATTGGTTTGGTCAATGGAAAGGATAGATGAAAGTCGATTTGGTTAAGCGGGTTGATAGTGGTGGGGTATGCTGGGAATCGAACCGCGGCTGGGAGGACCAATGAAAAAAGTGTTGGATTGAGTCAGTAAAGGAATGCCTGGAGGGGAAAAATGTGAGAGGAATGTGAGTTTTGGCAGAGAGGCGAGAGAAAGTTGCATATTAGGACAAAGACGGGGTGAATGCGGCCGGAAGTTTTGTGAGGGGGTATGCGGGATGGTTGTGTGACTCACCTGCGCAGAGGGAATTAATCTCACATTTGACGAGATGCCCGTGAGCGTAGTGAGGGGTCCGTCGCCGAGAGGTCCCAATGAAGCTCTGAGGGTGGATTTTTTCTGACATGCGGGCGGGTTCTCACTATAGGTATAAAGGGGTGGTTAAGGCTGGGCTTTCTTTTGACTTGCGTCATATTCTATTTATTTTTATATGTTTCCAGGCAGCTACGCACCACTTACCTCAAGTGCTGGAGACGAGGAAGTGGGGGTGATGATTTATTTATATTATATAATATATTATATATAACCGAACCGCGCTGAGACATGCGCGTGTGAAAAACGCAGAGAGAATATATAGTATTATATATATATATATATATATATAATATTATCTACTGAATGTTCGTATATCCGCTATATATTGTTACTTTGAATTGATAATTCTTTTCATTTCCTTGATATATATAAATATATATACTATATATATTCCCATTTTCAGAGGGGACTCACAAGAAATCGGAACTTTTAAGCCGGCTATCCCAAACCAAGCCGCCACCACCGTGTTCACAGATGTCGGGTTTTAATTCTCGGCACCTCCCAGGTAGGATAGAACTTCAAACTGCTACGCGGAGGATTGAACCTATATATATATATATAATAATATATTATATATATTATATATTATACCTATAATATTATATATATAGGTATATATTATATATATAATACTTATATAATATATATATATATATATATATTATTATATGACGGTCCAAAGGTTTGTTCTGTGGCGAACGGTATTTCGGTAGGCCTATGGTCTGGAGTATCTGATTAATTTGCGATAATTAGGAGATCGTTCATTTGTCCATAACTGAGTGTGATGTGTTTAATGATGGGATGTATCTGGGGGCCGATGGGGTGGGGGAGGGGAACATGTGAAATGGTCTGAGTAGTACAAAAGCTGCTATGATCCTTTTTCTTTTCGGGTTGGAAGGCGGCTCCTGTATGTATCGATAGTTTTATAGGGTAGTCTATTTGAAAACGTGAGTGACATCGCTTTAATAAGTGGGCATCCCATCATGTCGAGACAGGATGGGCGAGCCTCTTACCTAGGGAAAAATTTTTGTAAATCAGGTTAGAGTTAAGTTTATGGATGGGGTGGAAGGGAAGACTGGCCTGTACTATCAGTAAGAGCCTTATTTGATGTACTAATATAAGTATATACTATGTATATTTAATATATATTATATATATTATATAATTATTATATATATATATAATATATATATATATTATATGTATATATATTATATTATAGTATATATAATATATATATATATATAAGATTATATATTTTATGATATAATAATAATAATAATACCTATATATAATATATATTATAGCGTCGCAGGTTTACAAAAGAAAAATATTAGAGGGGCATGAATGCCTCAATATTAAAGAATAAAAATAGTTTGTCAACATGGATCTGTAAATACTTCGGTTTTAGCAAAGGAGACATTTTTTCCAACTTTCCCTCTAAATAGACAAATTCACATCTGGGCTAATAAATAGACTAATGCCAACTGTGTAAATAATTGTTTAAATTTGCTGTGAGTATTATATTTAGGATATATGGTGAATGTAAAGGGACTGAAGTCTTGAGTGCGCTTAGAAGTCTTGGCATGAGGGTATTGCTTGTTACCTCGTGTTGATTGGTATAGTAAGTTCGAGACTAGGTCTGGGAATAAGGAAGTATAGATTCTTTAAAGTTCAATGTATGTTCAGGATGGAACAAGTCTTAGGGACTCCGTGCTACGGGGTGAGAAGAATTGATAAAATGAGGAATGAATCGTATTAGAGAGATTGGTGTCGGTGTGAAAAAGAAAGGGGTTAAACGATTCTCGAGAATAAAATGAAAGTATGTTGAGATGGTCTGGTGGTCAATGTGGAAAGGATGAATGATAGTCGGTTGGTTAAAGCGGCATTGTTAGTGGTTCGACGTGTGGTTGGGCAACCGACCGGGCTGGGAGACCCGAAGAAAAGGATGGATTGAGTCAGTAAGTAAAGGGATGTCTGGACCCGCGTGTCAGAAAGGAGAGAAATGTGCGTTTGGCAGAGGCTTGAATGACGGTGCATAATAGGAGGAATGACTGGTTTGTGAGGAGGTATGGTTGTGGCTCACCTGGGCCAAGGGTATGAACCCTTACAGTTGACGATCTTAGCCATAGTGGGTGTCCCGTACTCTTTCACTCGCAGAGCCGGTCCCGTGAAGGCTCGTAGGGGTGGCATTTGATCTGTGATTCGCGACGACGTTTTACTACCGTTACATTCGGATTTGACAGAGGTGGAGGTGATAGTCTGGCTTCTACTCTTTTTTTTCAAAAAGTATCATACTCTTCTACTGCTTTCCTTTTTTCCTGACCTCTGTTGTACGCGACACTTTACCCCGCCAGGTACATTCGCGCCGTCAGCAGACGAGGAGATAGCAAAAAGGATGAGAATGAAGAGGAAGAAGAAAGATTATAAAACAAAACTCTTCATATCATCTTCATTTTGTAAATATTTTGACATTAGTCTCACTCTATTCATTGAATACAGGCCTCTGCATGTGGTCACATAGTCCCGAACACCACCTATAGTGACTGGGTATGCAGCATACCATCTTACCACGCGGCCACGACACTATTCGTGCGACGGTTTTTGCGTAATTGACAGCAATATTGGTAACACTATCGTTTTTGGATGACCCCTTGCATAGAAGAAATCCTGTGGGTGTAAGTCAGGGAAAACGAGCGATTAATCAACCTCTTGACTTATCCCAGCTTTTGAAAAAAACTTTGTATTAGGTATTGGGCGGGCAAGCGTTATATTGGTTCAATTGAACACAGTATTATAATTATTCATAAAGTTGCAGCCCTCCACAGAGATTGAGTGGATCAATCTTCCTAATAATCGGAAAATTCCTGTTTTAAATATCATAGTTTATTCTGAAAACCTGTTTGAAAGTATGTTAATGGGTCCTAAAAGTCAGTAATTAGCAAGTTTCGGCCATATGTTGATAGAGGGTTATTGCCTGGATGGACGTGATTGAACAAGAGCATAGATTCGCCTTTGTGGCGGTGGGGGGCCCCCATAAACCCACGGGGGGAGTCTGATTATGACAATTCGGTTATTCACTCTCTTGGAAACTGCCCTTATATCTACATAAACTAGTCTACAAAAAATAACTTGGAATGTTGGAACCATGCGCACTGCTCTGCATAGCCAATGGCCAAAACACCCACCTACATGAATAAAAAAAGCTAGCAAAAAGGCCTTACACACTACATATGATAAAAATACAAAGTTCTGTTGTTCTTGAAAAATACTATACTCTCTCCAGCTTATCATATGAGCAACACTAATTTATATTTTTGCAACAACTCTCGAGACTTGGTATGAATTGTTAGTTCTCTACCAGCGAGTAAATATCCATATTTACTTAATATTTTGGTTAAACAGACGAGTAGTTTGTTAGCTTGATCATATTTTCTGCTTTTAATTTTTTTTTTACCTAAACATAGTCCTGGGTATCTTTTTTTAATTCAAACGACTTGCCGTCAAACTGTTAATGAAGTGCATTGTCGCTAGATCTTTTTATTCAAACACTTTGTCAGAACAAATTAAAATTACACACACGTTCAGTCAATTCTATCAAATTATCATTTGCAAACAAATTCGTTCACGTATTCGGTCGTCCACGACAGAAACGGGCTAAAATTTTTGTCATCAACTATTAAAACAAGATGAAAGTATATTATTTCATAATTCATTTGCATCTGCAATGATTATGGAACACAATTACTAGATGTTAGCTGCTCCTCTGACACAGCTTGTGCATGGGATAGTTCTCTTATTAAAAACCAGCTTTGTTTACGGGATCCCAGATTGACATGGTATATTTATTTTATTACAATGAGCCCCGACTGCAGGGTGGGGACGAATGGACGCACTTGAAAAGAGAAAAAGAGAGAGTGGAAAATGAAAAAAGAAGAAAGATTCAGAAGAGAAGGAATTAGAGAAGAGAGCCAAGCAACACGAGCTGTAATGACAACGAGGGGACAGAAGAAGGGATCAGGAGAGTTGAGTGCTGGGGGAAAAAAAGGAGATGGTGTCCTGAGAGAACATTTGTTGTAGACTGCGAAGGAGAAGAAAACGTTGTAGATTAGAAAAAGAAGAAATTGCAACAAAATACCAAAGTTTAATAAATTTAAACACAAAATATAAAAATCACCACCATCCATACAAAGTTCTTAAATTTTACGGGAGGACAGCACCAAATTTTTAAACTTGATTCTTTTTGAACAATACCAAAATGTTAATATCTTGATTAAACATAAACACAACATCAATTTTGGATTGTATGTTATTATTATAAGAAAGATAAGAACAGAATAGGGAGCTCATTCGGCGGATATAAGTCGTGTCGTATAAGTCAGGAAGAAATGTAGGGAATGGATCAATCAACACCAAAATGGCGTCCCGTCCGCCGACTATAGCCTCAGCGCTGTTAGAGACTGAACACTCGCAACCAACTAAATAGCGAAAGACCTCAGGTTCGTCCCAACTAAGTTCCGGTTGCCCTTTATGCGGTCTCTGAAGTTAGTATGTGTGTCGACTGCTCTCTGGCCTCCCGATATTCCACTTTTAGCTTTCTGATATTTCTTATGCAATACCTCATTGTGAAAATACATTATATGGAGTTTAGAATAATTCGCAAAACAACAACATTTCACCCCCATTTCGTCCATCTTAGATAATATAGGATTGGGCTTTTGTATCATTACAGAAAATAGTAAGTACTTAAAATAGTAAGTAAAAGCTTGATTATTGGCAATTCTCAATATGAATTTCCTTTTGCTCTTATTGTATATACTTATGGGGGTTAATCCGATAGCCATTCCTTTTTATTTCTTAGGTCTTTTCTGCTGTTATTTTCCTGGCAAAGTTCTCTTATACAAACTGAAGTGTACAATGCAGAAACCACATAGAGTATAGGAAGCAAATTGTTGTGTAGACACTGTTAAAAAAAAAAGAAGGATAAAAAATAAAAAAAAAGAAGAAAAAGAAGAAATAAATTAACCCAGGGTTGAGTGAAAAACCCAAGGGGCGCCTCGTAAGATGATTAGATTTTAATAGAGATTTTTTGAATAGATAGTAGTAAATAGTTGAAAAATACTTGATTTTTATTTTTTAAGACCAGATAATTAAGATTTATACAAATTAAAACAAATTTTATGAGATTTATGATTTTAATCAAAATATATAACACTTCGCGTGACGTCACGAATATGAAAAAATTAAATTAAATTAAGATTTTAGTGAACTATCGTAAGATCCTGTGAAAAAAATGTCCCAGAAAATGAATTCATCATGATTGTTCAAAGACCTCACCCCAAATTATTAAATGAAGAAATAAAGTAAATAAAAAAGTACGCTAAAATAAATAAAAATATTCTATATAATTCAATTAAATGACAGGAGTAGACAATAAGCGAAAATTTAGATAATTGAAATAATATAAATTACACAATGAGTTGAAGCTGTGGAAAAATAAAACTAAAGAAGAAATAAAATAAAAGATTAATAGATTATATTGCTGTGATATGTTATGTCTAGAAATTAAAATAGAATAAGACCGGATGATGGTACTTTCTATTTGTAAAGGGATAATAAACGAACATTGAAAACATAAAATTAATTTAAATATAGAATGAGAAATATAAGGTTATCAAGCTAGCGTCCTCCGGAGCTGGAACTGGAACTGTGGAGGTTTGGAAAGAATTATTTTACCTAATGTGATCTAAAGTTCTTTAATAATGGTTCGAAGAAGAGTTGAGATAAAAAAAATAATATAAGAGCTTTTTGGATGAGTAGAAATATTTTTTTTTTTTAAGATTTTACTTAGGATTCTTAATTGAAATATTTAATTAATTAAGAGGACGGACCTTCGAAGGGAAAAATTTAATGAGTTTGGAGCGTTTAACGTACCTTACCGTGATTGATGTTGTGTCCCAAAATGTAGAATGAGGGCCACTTTGAATCTTGGTTCTTCTGGTGCTGGATATTTTGGGGTGGAATACTGCCAAAGTAAATAATAATTATTTCCAAAATTTCTACCAGGGTATAGGTAAGAATTTTTAATAGAACCCATAAGATTGTGTTCAAAGAGTATATTTTATATTTCATTTCCTTTACTGCCTATTTTTTAAACGTATTAAATGCCCAAACATACTGTGGAGTGATAATCCAAAACTGGGGAATAAAAATTAAATTTTCTGAGTCAGCTTGGATTGTTTAATGTGTGGTCCCTCCACTTTCGTTTAACTAGCAAATGAAACCCAAATGCATTTTTTAAGGGAATAATTGACCTACCTATATAAGCTACTTGAGAATGGTAGTTTTGGTTGTAATGTTTTCTTTGTATAATCAAAAATTATCAACTAAATAATTCAAAAAATTTTATTATTTTCTTTTCTTGCTTGTTGAAAAAATAAGTAGAGACACTCTAGGCTTGGCTTCAGGTGAAGGATTTCGAGCTTAAATTAGAGGGTGATTTTGTTGCTAGGGTAAGTAAATATTGGTTTTATGCTTTCCTTATTGTCCTACTATGCTTCTTCTTGTTTTTTGTTCCTCAAATATTGATTCTATGCCTTCAATATTGTCCTACTATGCTTCTTCTTGTTTTTCTTCCTCAAATTCCGGCTACAGTTTGTATAAAAGATCTGTTTTTGTTTCCGTCTCCGGCTCCGCCTTCAGATCTGCGACGTCAATGTCTATATATTTGATTTTATAATCAAAATTACTACTCGGTTTTTCATATTTCTGCTTTCATTAGCTTTCTAAGCCGCACTGAGATTAATCAAGTTTTCCTATCTAAACTTTCACACCTCTCATTTTCCCAAGGATTCACACATGAGCAGAATTGTGAGACTGTTTTAGGGTAATGAAATTTATTTGACTATATATTGAATTTAAATCGTAACTGTTGTTTTGACTAATGCGGCTGAATTAATTTTTCTCAAAAATCACTGGGTATTATTATCAATATATTTTTTCATAGCACCACTCTTTAATTTATATAGTTATTACCATCCTAATTTATATCTGCATCCCTTTTCTTGTATTTTCTCATTCAATATCACTCCTCCATTATTCTAGTTACAAGTACTTTTATCAGCCTTCAATTTTTCCAATGATTTTAGTTTTTTTTTGTTTTGTTTTTTCCATTATCAAAATTCCATTTCTATTCCTGTTGTCCAATTTTGTCACAAATACATCGTCAAAAGCACAACTTTAGTTTTCCTTAAACATTCATTCTAAAATATGTTTGGCCATCATTCCTAAAATATATTTTTTTTTATTACAGGTTACTACCACTCACGGACAGATCCCTTTTCAAGGAGAAGGATTAAGTACCATTTATCTACCATCATGCTCCGTAAAAAAGAGCTGCAATAAGAAATTTTTATTTTATTTCAGGGAACTAACTCTTACTTCAATTTTATCTACCCCATCTCCTGATTATGTTAAGGATTTTAATTTAAAGTTTGTTTTTATAAAGATTAGCTTTTTTTTCAATCCATTTCCTCGTAATCCTTATATCAAATTCGAGAAACAAAGTCTATATCATTTCTGTTTATTTTTATTTTAGCATTTTCATTGAAAATTATTACAAATTTTTTTCATAATATTTTCCCACTTTGAATAATGTATTCGTAAAAATAATGACTCTTAACATAAAAATAATAGTTAGTGGGCTAGTGATCTTATGAACATTCTGGCGATTAATCTGTAACGAAATTATTTGGCATTTAAAACCATTACAAAATCTTTTAAGAAAAAAGTATTTCTTCAATGTATTTAAATATATAAGTGGTGAAAAACAGAGTAAGACTTACAATGACTTTGTTCGCAGATAAGAATGCTTCTACCACCAGAAGTGATTGAGGATGAAGGTATTCAACATCCGACAATTTTTCTCGTGAGTGGCATTCCAGGAGAGCAAGTCGTGAATTATGAATGGGGTGCTGATTTTGCCACTTATTTAGCATCTAATAAGTGAGTTTCGGGAATAAAAATTCTTGTAGAAGCAATGAAAACGGTTTTCAAGATATTTGTGACAAGTTTATATTATTATGATTATTTATATAATTATTTGAACGAAAATATTTTTCCAAATTTTTAATACTAAATGACTTATATAACACAAGTTAGTAAAGGTTCTTATGATTTGTAAAATGTTACGATATTATTTTATTTTTTACTTTTTCCACATATTTATTTACTTAATTATTAAAAACAGATCTTGGGTCGTTGTACTCATGGACGTTAGAGGTTCCGGAGGTGAAGAATTAAGTAGAGAATATCAGCCAGCTTGGAATTTAGGGCATTATGAAGCCCTAGATCACTTGTCAATTGCAAAGTAAGTATACAACTGCATGTATGTGTTATAAATATATACCGTAGACACATTATTATTTGTCACAGAGGAACATATGATATAAAAATAACAAAAAAGTATAGGTGCTCCCAAATAATGGTGTCAAAAAATAAGCAAAATTTATTTAATATGACCTCAAAATATGAGATTATTTTCTTAAAAAATGTCTTTGTGGCAGTTATAAGTTTAATCATTACAAATATTTATTTTTTGTCTTTTTTATACATAGAATATATAAATTAAATTTAACTGAAGCCTTTTGCTTTTTAATTCACAGATATTTGGGTGAAAATCTTGACTTAGTTGACGAGAGAAGGATAGGAGTGTTAGGGAAAGGACATGGAGGTTATAATGCACTTCGAATTCTCTCTTACGATAAGCTCGGGGTTATATCATGTACAGCTGCGATAAATCCAATAACCGATTGGATGAATTATGGTGAGTTTAACTCGGTCTGTGCAATTACTACTACTACTACTACTACTACTACTACTACCACTACTACTACTACTACTACTACTACTACTAATATATAAACATAATAATAATAATCTAATATAATATAATTATAACTATAATAATAATCAGTAACAATCAATAATATATAATAACAATATATATATAATCAAATAATAATCAAATATAATATAATATACATATAATCAATTTAATGAATAAAATAATAATAAAATAATTAATAATACATATATTATTATAATAAAATAAAATAATAATAATAATAATATAAATATATATGAATATTATATAATTAAAAATAATAATAATAATATATAATAATAATCATAATAATTAATAATAAATTAATAATAATAATTAATAATAATAATAATAATAATAATAATAATAATAATAAATTAATAAAATATGTTACTATTTTTCAGCATCATTTCTTTATAGTGACGCAAGCAGAAGTTCAATGGGAACAGCCAGCAGTCGAATATCTCCTTACGGTCGGAAATTTCGGGGATAGGATACCGACACAGTACATCTTAATTAAGAAAAGGAAGGATTACATTTTACAGCAAAAATACGGTAGCTATATTTTTTACGGTAAATAGTTGGCAGCGCGAGATGCCCGTTAATTCTCATCAGGCTAAAATTTTCCTAAAGCAAGACTGTATAAGAGAAGGAAGCTCTTAAATTTTAGTATTAATTTACGGTTGAGGAGAGAGAACGAGAAGTAGAGACGAGAAGAGACGATCGAGGAAGAGAGGAGAAGACGAGAGAGTCGAGAGAGCAGCACGAGAGAGCAGAGAGAGAGAGAGATGAAGAGAGAGAGAGAGACAGACGACGAGAGAGAGAGAGCGAGGAAGAGACCGACGAGCGAGGAGAGAAGAAGAGAGACACGAGAGAGAGACAAGAGAGACGGGAACTGACAGACGAGACAGCAGAGAGAGGAGAGACCTACAGCGAGACGAGAGAGAGAGAAGAGACAGACAGAAATAACTTGTATAAATGATGTGAACTACTTTTATATTCGTTCCCCTTACAAGTAAAACATATTGTCAAATATTTCAAGTTTTTAGTGATTCAGTTTTTCATGCCCAGAATGTTGCGAACTTTAGATTCGGTAAGTCTTCTAAACCATTTTTTTCAGTGGTAATTATAGAATGAATTTAATTTTGAGAGAAAACATTAGCGAAGTTCCGTCTGTTTTTATTCTAACTATCGTTTTTTTTTTTTTATTTTTTTTTATGTTTCTTTTTTAATTAGTGTTATTGCTTTTAGGGGGACGACAATAAATGCAAAATTAATATACTAATTTTATTTAAAAAGACAATATATTATATGTAGACAAATTTTATTTAATAAGCTAATGTTAATGAGAAGTTAATTTCATTACTTTTGCAATGTTACACTAATGATCAATAAATTAACAATTGCAGAATTCTAAATATAATAATTAATTACTTAATATTTAAATATTTAAAATGAAATATTTAATATTGAAAATATTTAATTTTAATTCCCAATTCTCATTCGCATCCTTTTATAACAATAATTGCAAAATTCTGTGTAATAAACATTTTTGATTATTGGTTTTGTGGTTTTGTCAGGTTTTTTGGACTTTTTAAACCTGAATTTTTCATTTTGGCCCTTTTGGCTTTGTAAGTTTTCAGATTTTTCGCTTTTTGGCACCTTAATTAGTAATTATCAACATTATTCTTTCACTAACTCTCTAGACAACCAAGACTTATGCAGACGAACAACCATTCTAGAGTATTTCACTGATGCACCGTAATCATCGATCTTCTAGAATAATATGTGTTGACAGTCTGTTCTTCCACGCTTTGAAGAGGAGAAATAGAAAATCAATTTAGGTAGTTAGAACATAGATTTCCCCAAAATATAGCTCAAGATGCTCTGCCCAAATATGTTAATGTCATTGTTCTAATGTCCAATCAGTAGATAACAAGTGACGATTTATCATCAGACAATGGAAGGTTCATATATAATGCCAAATTTCAGTTTATACCAATCGTATTTTTTTTACAATATTAAGTGTAACAAGGTCGATTATTATTCTATCTATTCATTATTATCATTCTATCTAATTCATTATATTTCATTATTATTATTATTCAATTATTATTCATTATTATTACTTAATTACATTATATATTATTAATATTTATTATTCATTATATTATTATTACTATTATTTATTATATTTCTATCAATTACTTTCGCTTTAAATAATTTTCATTTTAAAACAATGTTTTTTTTCTAAATTTTTTTATAATTATTACTTATGTATTATTATCTATATGTAATTATTACTTAAATATTTATAATTATTAATTATTATTATATTTTCATATTATTATTATTATTCAATTCATTATTTATTATTATTATTCCCCTGTTAACGGGAAAACCTTGCCGTAGCGTCGCAATCGGGGCTGAGAAAAATAATTTCTAATTGCTATCCTTTGCGCAGACACTTACGCTTGATTCCCCCTCCCCACTCTATACGTGGATTAGTGGTCTTCAACTCCTCACCCTTGTATGTTTCTATATTCACAGTTATTATTAATTATATTATTATTATTATTAATATTAATTTATTATTATTATTCATATATTATCTATTATTATAGTATACTATATATTAATATTATTATTATTATCTATCTATTATTGATTATCTTAATCATTCATTATATTATCTATTATTATTATCTAATAAATTATTATTTAGATCATTGATTTGTATATATGCATACATCCTGTTCATATTCTTCGTTCCGTCCCAGTTTTGTAGCGCACCCTTCTCCCCCATGTTTCGGTACACGTAATACCTACCGTATTTCCTAGTAGTGTCTTATGGAGTTCGACCCCAGTTTCTTCCCGAATCCTGGTAGACATCAAGCTGCTGCTTTTGTGAGAATCTTAAGACCATCTTGCCCTCCTACCCCTTGTCGGTTAGCCACTACAAGTATTAAACACCTACGTTTCTTGCTTCCTCCAGGTCGCCTGTTGTTTGGGACCCGAACCTTGACTAACCAGCCTTGAGGAGCGCTTAAACTTGGGCTTCGAGTTTACTTCCGTGCTGTTGCACAGCGTAAAATATTTGTATCAGACCATTAAGGACGAGACGCGGCAGTTCCAGGAGGCTTTTCTTGAGGTCACACCTAGAGCCACCCGACTCGAGTGGAGGTTTCGGCAGAGGTTTATACAACTGATCGGTGTGTAATGGGATCCGTTTTCACATTTACGTTTTCAGGACATATCTAAGATTATATATAATATAGTATATACTTACTTATTATATATATATATCATATATATTATTATATTATATAATATATATTATATAATTATATTATTACTATATATAATAGTATATATATACTATATACTTATATTATATATATATGTCGATGGATGTTATTGTATCTGCATTTTTTTCATTGAGGGTGCGTTGTATTAAGGATAAATCTCTTTGCACTAATTAAGACCATGTAGACCAAGTTAGGGGCTTATATATGCCGCTTATCGGTGAAATGTTTAGGTACCTCCTACCACACAAACCAAATAGTCTTAATTAAATAACGGATCCGTTTCTTGGGCTACCCCGTCTACACCAGCAGAGATTGTTTTGGCCTCTCAGCACAACCCAATCACTGATACCTCACGTTAGCCATCCAAAGGGCCCCTGCCCCTACCCTTGCAGGGTTTCAATCCTAGACGTTATAATAAACAAGCTCCATCGATCGTTTTCTGAGACCCCTTCGAGGGGTCCCAATCTTCCTACCCACTTTATTTTTATTTGAATTCAACAACATCACGTCCACTGGCTCCTATAAGCTAGTTTATTCTTAGCGATACTTTAAAAGCTGCTCTTCGAACAACTGAGCCACAGACAATTCCAATGAGGAACAGTTCCATCCTGGTCCGTGCTGGCTCTAGAACCCATAGCCACATACTTGCTTCTCTATCGCATCTGGGGAGGATTCCTATAATTTTTTAACCTGACAATATTAGTAACGTGTCAAAAGGAACCATATATGGTCGGAGTTCTGTTCAGATATTTTGGATTAAATTCTCGCTCATTTGCAGCTACGCAACGTGCCAAAAAATTATCAACGTTTATCTGTTTCCTCCTCGTAAGGCGAACCCCTCAACGACGATTCGTAGCCTCCTACTTACCTTCTTTGTGCTTTTCCCTCCAACGAAATTAAAACTTGGTTTTACTATGCACATGGTTTGGATCTATTAGCCCTTCCCGAGAAGGTGTTTCAAGTGCCATAAATTTGGTCACTCCGAGATATATTGTCGGACCACACCATAAATGTTCAAAACGTGAGAGTTCTTTTCACCCCAGCTTTGACAAAAATCAATCTTCTTGTCCTACCTTCAAGGATCCCTATTCAGCCCTCTCTGTTAGCTGCATCTTCATCGCTTTGGAGAAGAAAACCCTAGAGCAGTGTGCACTTCAAAAGTATGAACGTCGTTAAAGAACATGCCTGGAAAATTGAGAGCCTTTATCATCTTCATATTTCTTATGCTACAGAAACAGATAATGCATCTGCAGTTGTCTCTTACAATGCACATCGCTCCCGTGCGTTGTGTCTAGAACTTTCTCCACTTTTGCATTTCTCCATTCAGAATTCCGTATTGGACTCTGGGTCATCTGGTATGGGGATTCCCATTGCTCAGGACAATTGTCCTCCCAACTCTCGTACTATGATCCGAACGACCACTCGACTTTCATCGCCAAATTTACGTCCCTCTCTCAAAATATTCACCTTTCAGAGGTTCATGCCCTAAAGGAGAGGATATCTACTGTTTGTGAAACCTGTTCAGCGTCTGATATCAATGGCAAAAGTCCATGTGCAACCGCTGAGTTTATTTATAATACCTCACGGAAACATCCTGCATCGTTTTACCAGGGAAAACAACACAGAGCTCTTAATAGTCACGATCGCCCATCCAAGAGTGGATCCTCCCAGACCAGGCATCAACATTCGCTTGCATATCGAGTTCAATGCTTCTTAATACAAAAAGAACCCATTTTCACTGAGGAACCTTTGTCACTCCTACCAAAACGGACTCGCCGCTCAGACCACTCACGCGGACAAACACAGAACAGTGGATCAACTTCTGTCCGCTGTATACTCCTCCTAAGACTGCACCGCTTCAACAATATTCGATTGATTCTGAAACTTACCCGGAGGTTACAATGGATATTTCAGACAACCCTTCATACCTCTTGTTGAAACTAGGGTTCCATTCAAGGGGAGGTCGAAGGAGGTATTGGACGAGACCTTACATGGATGCGGTTGTCCTTTGGGAAGAGGTAACGCTGTCTCGTTGAACCTTTATGTGGGTTGACTGCTGGTGAGATCAGAACGGATGATTCTTCTTTCTTCTCTGACTCTTCGTCTCCAAGCATTTTGAGCCGTCGCCTGAGTCATCTAACCCTTCTCGATTGCTGATAGTTCCTGAGAATTTGACAAAGGACACCACACATTTGCCTTGCAATGTGTCTCCTAACACTCCCGATGACACCAATCCAATTGTCCTTCTCTTGTCAATCTGTCCCATTGACTCAAATTCCCGTCTCAGCTCCCTAACATGCCGTGGTAGCTCGTATCCACCTTGGAACACCGCTAACACTGTGCTCAGTGTACCTATCGCCCAGACGAAAATATACCAAGAAAAACCTTGTCATTATTTTCAAGAGTCTTCCATCGCACTTGTTAGTCCTATGTGACTTTTACCTCCACCACCCTTTTTAGGGAGGTTCTGTTACACCCCCAATTCCGATTGGATATTGGATATTATTGCAAGATTTCTCATTGGAATGTCTCAACACTTTTTTCCTGACACTTGAACGTTTTGGTGCGGGCATTTCTTCTAGTGCTGACATTTCGTTGTATTTAATCTCGGATATAGATTGTATTGGGTGGTAAAGGCCTGCTTTACTCTGTGCAAGTGACCACTTCCCGATCATAATACTATCATTCAGCTAAATTCCGCAGCAACAACCTAATTATGGCTGGCGATACGACAGAACGGATTTGTCTTCCTTCCATGATCAAGACACTCACTTTCCCATCTTTCCTTCAACTACCCTGTTCCCGTCTCTGGTGGATACCTTCACCTACCTTCAGGAAACAATCCTCCAGGCGGCAACGGACCATATACCCCGTTCATCTGAAATCAACAAATGAACAACTCCCTGGTGGAACCAAGAATGTGCTCAGGCTAATCGTGAAAAGCTTAAATTATATAGGCTGTATAAACAAACGCCCATACCTTCCAACTTGATTCTTTTTAAAGCTTCAGAAGCCCAATCCTGGCGTTTTAATCGAGGAACAAGGAGCAATATTTCTGCAACTACGTTTCCACCGTTAATTCTTATTATCTTATACCATCCAGATCCACCTCTAATCCTTGCTTACGGCCAACATATCTCTGATGTCTTCTCTGCTTCCGGGTCGTAACTGATGAATTGTGCCATCAATTCGCTTCCTGCTCCAGCGGGTCCCGATTTCGTAAACCATTTTGTTCTGACCATCTGCTGGTAGAGCCTGCAGACTTTTTAGTTCCTCCTGGAGAAGACCTTCCTTCCATCAGATTACTCACCAGAGCGGAGATCCAGGAAACACTAAACTGAAGGCATTTCTTTCCAGTTTATAAAGAATGCTCATCATACTGCCACTGCATTCCTCCTCAACCTATATAATAGAATACGGGTGGAGGGAGTCTTCATTCCTGTCTAGCTTACTGCACATATTGCTCCCATTCCCAAACCTGAGAAAGATCCAACTTCTTCCACTAACCATCGACAAATTCCATTAACCATGCAGCCATGGCAGCTGATGGACGAGAATTGATGGTTTCGTCTTGTTTCCCAAGTTGAATAACTTCATGCCCTTTTCTTAGTTGTATAGTTTGGTTGTCCATACCATCGTTACTACTCAAGACCCTCTCCTTTCGTTAGATTCACGACATACGAAAGGGCATAAAGTTGTAAAACAACATGACCTTTGGCGTTACCTGATGCATCTCCAGATAAAGCCGAATTGATTAGCATAGTGGATGGTAGGACGGGTTTATGCATATCCTTCACTCCTTGGACCTCATGGCCACGTGTCCCTCTTCCGATCAGTAAATATATCAAATCGATTCGTTTCAAGTTCCTGTTGTCGACCACCCTGTAAGACTTTTTGTTACGATGAGGGGGTCGTGAAGGCGTGCGGGGATTCTCAGCGACAGGAATGTGCTGAGTTATTGACCTTGCTGAGGCTATGCTTTTTGCGTGCGGCGTCTTATTGTGACGATCTTGCGCCCTACTACATCCACGGAGAGCAAATTGTCCTCTGGCATAGTGCCGGTCAACTCATCTGGCGCTCGACAGGTTTCCTCGGTGTGCTGCAGTGCTAATACATTTCATCCACATCGAAAACTAAAGCATTCTTTTCCGGACAAAATATACAAATCGAAAATACTTCAAATACAACACTTCCTATACTTACACCATACTTTCTTTTCTACCACCCTCATTGGTTGGAGCAGACCAGTGGCGGTTTTCTGGCGTCTGCTGTTCATGAGAGCTCTTGTATCTCTCTCACATGTTAACTGAAAACTTTCGCTCTTCCTTGAATCGGTTTACGGCACTCACCTCACCTCTAAGGCTAGTGATAAACTACCATCGATGCTTTTGGAAGATCTTTGATACATGAGGTTATTGCCGGAAGCTGTTCCGCAATACAAACGGAAGCAACAGATATGTGGCCAGATACTTCAGCTAGGGTATTGTTTTCGAGCCTGACTGTACAATAAGTGTACATTCTATCAACAAAAGGTTTTAGAGACTAAATCTTGTAGTAAGTGCCACCTTTGGAAGATTGGTACATAGGATAAAACAGTTCTAGAAAATCTGACTAAAATGGGTAAGAGTAAGATTTCCTTGACTAATGCGCGATGTTAAAGCAAGCATGAGAAAAGTACTTTTCCCTTCTGGGCTAAATAATTTGTATTTTACAGTACGTAAATTACAGATAAAAATTAAAAATTCACAAATGAAAATAAACGCGAAATTGCAAATGTTGCACAATTTCCATTCATTTCCATCATTCAACCATGGCTTAAAAAAGTAAAAAGAAATTAATTTGAGGCACCGAATGCGTGTATAAGACGTTATAAATGATTCACCTATAAGATAGAACAGCACTTTGCATATGTAAAAAGAATTGAAGAACTAAAATAGTCGCTTTGTCTGTAATCGTATAGGAAATTCAAAATACCTTCTGTTCTTAATTTTTAAAGTGGATAATATTGTCTGGACGTGTAAAATCTCTAGAGCCTTATTAAAAAAAATCATAAAAGCTTAGCTAATTAGCATCTACAATTTGGGATGTCATACCTTTAATAGTTATCCTTAAATTCACTCTTGAAAAAACTGAACGTGATAAACCTAAAACATCTGAACAATCAATATCATTGCATGAAGATTATGTGAAGGGAAAGCAAATGTTTAATTACATGACATCAAGACTTCAAAGCAGAAGTTAGAAGATTTACCGGACTTGAAAATGAAGATATATTAAAGTAGGTGCATATCTTAATCCAAAGTTGAAGGGTAATTTTATTTCGTCTGCATAAATAACTGATCAATTAAAATATTTTCATTCTTAGCTTTGTGAAGACATTAAAATTTAAAACAGTCATTTAAAGAATGCCGGATCAAAAAGTAAGCCAAAGAGATTCCATACCAATGCTTTTTTCCAGTATGCGCGCATCACTAAGTTTTATTTCCAGTTCTGACGATGAAGATGAGAATATAGCGAGTAGCACATCACTGTACTTCTTAGAAAAGTATTACAAAAAAAATTGCCTGGGTGCACAGGAAGATGTATCAAAATTGTGTATATATAAAAGCAAGTCGTATCAAGATTTTGCCTAAGCTGCCATCCAAGCAGCGCTGCAAGTGAACAACTTTTAAGTGTAACTGAATTAAAACATACACACGACTTCATGGAGATAAAGTCGAAAATTTTTAATATTACTTTTCAAAAATAACTTGCTCATAATAAAATTTGAATAATAGCAAGAAATATTTAAAGTTAATAACATTAATATTAAATATTCCATTTTTTCAAAAGGAAGATGGTTGAGGAATGTGATTGGTAGGATGCAAGAAGAGTTGGTTCCCCATGTCGTATCCTGCAAGCAGCCAATATATGTGTGGCAAAAACTCTTCAATATTTTACACAGATTCTTACAGAGGGAATGCGTAAATTTAATGCAATTATATATATATATATATATATATATATATAATTATAATATAATAATAATAATAATAATAATAATATATGTATATAATAATATATATATAATATAATATAACATAATATAATATATATATATATATATATATTTAAATATATATAATAATAATAATAATAATAATAATAATAATAATAATAATAATAATAATAATAATATATATATATATATATAATATAATAACTTCTTATATATATATAATATAATAATAATAATAATATAATATATGTTTATATAATATATAATAATAATAATAATAATATATATATATAATAATATATATAATAATAATAATAATAATAATAATAATATCTAATAATATATATAATAATAATAATATGTAATAATAATAGCAATAATATGTGTGTAATATGATGAATGTCGATTGCGCACTCCTCTGTGGAATCTGTTGATAAATGTTGGTTTTGCCAGCAAATGTTTTTGGTTGCTTGCAGGGCTTCCTCTTCTTCTTGCATCTACCAATCATTAGATTTTGATAAGACATTGAACGTAGGAATATAGAGACGGTAAGAAGCCACATGGGCCTGTCGGGACTACCTGTTTCCAGTCGGCACCAACCAAACGTGCTCATTGCAAATCCACCAAAGTACCCTAGGGCTTGTCAAATTGCTGTAACTACAAATCCACCAATTGGCTTAGTCAAAACTAATGATATATATATATATATATATATATATATATATATATATATATATATATATATATATATATATATATATATATATATATATAATACACAAACTATACACATATATATATATATATTATATTTACACGTATACAGATACATTAATAGCTAAAGTTATGGTCATGCATGCGGTCTAACATTAACTACCGTAGCTAAAACCGCCAATTTGGCTTCGTCTAAATATATTATATAAATACCCAACCCATCAATATACTATAAAATCCTTTCTTAAATGTTGCAATCTAGTCACACTCAACAACCTCCTGTGGCAGACCATTCCAAAATTTAACAACCCTATTACTTTCTTATATCAAGATGGTATGCTTTCTTCTTAATTTTCTTATTATGCCCCCTGGTCACCTGTCCATGCTCTACTACGAAAATTTTATTGGTCTTTGTATTATCAATAGATGTAAATATTTTGTAGACTTGTATCATGTCCCCTCTGAGAAATCGCCTTTCTACAGAAAACATTCCTAACTCCTTCAGCCTCTTCTCATAGCTCTTCTACCCTCAAACCCAGAAATCATCCTTGTTGCCCTACGTTGCACTCGCTCTAGTGTAACTACCGTCTTTAAATGGGGCCCAAACTTGTGCAAAATACTCTATTACTGGCCTAACATAGCTATTATACAGTTTACTTATAACTTCTTTGCTCTTATAAACAACATTGCGATTTATTTATTATTATTATTAGCTTTATTTCTAGCTTCCACACACTGATTAGCTACTTTCAAATTACTGCTTATAATCACACCTAAATCTTTTTCTTGGTCCACAGACTCAAGCCAATCCCCAATCATATCGTAGTTAAAACTTTTATTTGAGTAACGTAGGTGAAGAACCTTACACTTTTTACTATTAAAATTCATTTGCCACTTATCTGCCCACCCAAGAGGTTTATCAAGATCATTTTTGAATCTTTATACATCCTTCACTATTCCCTGTGGTGGCCACTTTAGTATCATCTCTGGGCTAAAACCTTGCATTTAGTCCTTACGTGCAATCATTTATATATATGAGGAACAATAGTGGCCCCAGCACTGAACCCTGTGGGATACCACTCTTCACTATTTCCCATGATGATTTATTGTCAATTAGTTGTGCACACTGTTTTCTATTTAGCAACCACTCTTTAATCCAACCATGTACCACTCCACCTATACCACATTGCAATAACTTCTTCATCAGCCTTATGTTGGGGACCTTATCAAAAGGTTTGCTAAAGTCTAAATATACAATATCAACTGGATCTCCTCGGTCAATGCAGTCAATAATGTATTCCATAAATTCTAAATGGTTTGTCTGACATGACCTACCCTTTCTGAAACCATGCTGGGAGTCATACAATACCTTGTTATCTTCTAAATATTTCTCTTTATGGCCTTTCATTAACTTTTCCAGAACCTTTCCACCAGAGATGTTAAACATATGTGGG
>JABUQX010122710.1:5000-15000 GCA_015478945.1 Trachelipus rathkii | reverse complement strand
CATGCAACCCAAAATTCAATAATCATTCAGGGAAAATGAGAATGATGACTCATGGGGGAACGGACCAATCACAGAAGGCTTATGCAATGCAGTCAGGCAGGCAGCCTTCTCAGTCGAATGCGTCATGCAGCCAATTTGAGAATGATGACTCATGGGGGAACGGACCAATCACAGAAGGCTTATGCAATGCAGTCAGGCAGGCAGCCTTCTCAGTTGAATGCGTCATGCAGCCAATTTGATTCGAAGCAGCCAAGCATGAATAATATAGTGGGGACCTTTTTTTTCTTTTTATTTCGTGCATTATTTAAAACGCAAGAGAGAAAAACGAAGTTTGGAAGGATTTCTGCATTAAAAATGAACGATTATAATAGATGAGAGAATTATTGCCTTGATACAAAAGAAATGGGAAAGAAAGAGAATAAGAAAGAAAATGAAAAATAATGAGAAACTCAAAAGAATGAAGTAATAATTAAATAAATGAAAAAGCAGTAAACCTGATTATTAATGCAAGCTCAAGAAAGAACTAGAAAATACTTATAGAAATACATAAAAGAAAAACAGAAAGAAAGAAAGAATAGAGAGAGAGAGAGAGAGAGAGAGAGAGAGAGAGAGAGAGAGAGAGAGAGAGAGAGAGAGAGAGAGAGAGAGAGAGAGAGAGAGAGAGAGAGAGAGATTAAATAATGCATATAAATTAAGGAAATATTAAAAAAAAGTGGTTCAGCTATTCTGTAAAGAAGAAAGTGTAAACATTGAACCCACAAATACATGCAGAGAGAATGCCATCAAAGAAACCATAATATACGAACTGGTTAAAAGATTCTTGAGTTTAAATGCAGTGAATAGCATACATTAAAATTAATTGAATTTCTTAATAAGAGAATTGATGTAGAAAGAATTTTTTATGCTTTCAATTAGTGCTAAGGGTCCTTAATGAAATTCACAACATTTTGGAATTATTGTAGCTGGCATATTTATCAGAACTCCCTTAATATATATATATATATATATATATATATATATATATATATATATATATTTATATATTAAGTATATATATATTTTTGTTGTTATATATATATATATATATATATATATATATATATATATATATATATATATATATATATATATATATATATATTATATATATATATATTATATATGTATATTAAGTTATTATAAACATAGCATAGCAGCAGCATATATATATATGCTATGGCTATATTATGGCGGCTATATATATATGTATATATATTACAAGCATATATATATATATATATTAGTGATGGATCGAATAACCGCAACCGCAACCGTAAGTGCGGAGCAACCGCAACCGCAACCGCGGTTGTCACTGGTATTCGCAACCCCAACTGTGGCTACATTGTCAGAAAGTTATCTTTTTAAAAATACTCTGTTATCAAAACCTCTCTCTCTCTCTCTCTCTCTCTCTCTCTCTCTCTCTCTCTCTCTCTCTCTCTATTATCTCTCTCTCTCTCTCTCTCTCTCTCTCTCTCTCTCTCTCTCTCTCTCTCTCTCTCTCTCTCTCTCTCTCTCTTTCTCCTCTCTCTCTCTCTCTCTTTATTATATGAAAAACAAGGATTTGGTTTGTCTTTATTCATGAAATACTTCTAAGATAAGACAACTTACTAGTTCTGATTTTATACTAATTGAAAAATGTATTACCCTATTGGAGATATTTGAAGAGATTACTAAATAGTTAAGTTAAATATCATAAGTTTTTTTATGTTTTGAAGGAAGTTCAGGAAGAAATAACAAAACAATGTAAGGAACTTTCTTGTGTACTTGTGTAATATGGAAAAGAAATATCTATTAACAGACATCCTTAAAGAATTTAAACTGCAGAAATAATGCAACCTTCAACATCCAAGCCAAAAACTCTGCTTGAAACCAGGAATGCTCATTTAACATCAAGGAGTGATGATGATGCAGAAATAGAGTTTAATGAAAGTGTTTTGGACGAAATAGCAAAATATCAAAAACAAAAAAAGGATTGATCCCGATGATGATCCTCTAATGTGGTGGAAGAGAACGAACGAACATAGCTTCAAAGAGTTGAAGATGATGGCTAAAAGATATTTGTCATGCCCATCTAGTGGTGAACAACTTTTAAGCGGTGTTGGATTAATTTATGGCGAGTAAAGGATGAAATTAACAGGAGAAAATGCAACAAATTGTTGTTATTCCTTAAATCTAACTTGCCGCTTCTAAAATTCAATTACAAACGCGAATTAGTATAGAAGTACCATTAGCCGGATACTTTCCAGTTTTCCAGGGCGGAGGATGGGGAAAGTGGATGGTGCTGTGCATTGTGCGTGGGTCCTTGTTCCGCACCCTAATAACTCTTGTAAACAGAGGCTAAATTGCACATTAATCGACCAGAATCTTAGAAATTTTCAAGGTTGTAAATAAATAATAATAATAATAATAATAATAATAATAATAATAATAATAATAACGTTGCGATCCGCATGTATATGTAGTCGCCAATAGATACACAATAATAATAAAAATAATAATAATAATAATAATAATAATAATAATAATAATAATAATAAAATTTATAATAATAATAATAATAATAATAATAAAAATAATAATAATAATAATAATAATAATAATAATAATAATAATACAGACACACACACACACACACACACAATAATAATACACACACACCACACACACACACACACATTATTATTATTATTATTATTATTATTATTATTATTATTATTATTATTATTATTATTATTATTATTATTATTATTATTATTATTATTATTATTATTATTATTACAATATTATTATTATTATTAATATTTATTATTATTATTATTATTATTATTATTTTAGTAGTAGTAGTAGTAGTAGTAGTAGTAGTAGTAGTAGTAGTAGTAGTAGTAGTAGTAAACAAAGCAATGGTTAAATTTTGTTTTTATTGCACAACCGTACGTAACCGGGCAACCGCGGTTGTTGGAAAATTTAAGAACCGCAAAAACGCAACCGCGGTTATTGAAAATTTAAGAACCGCAAAAACCACAAATCCGCGGTTAAGCAAAATTCAGCTTTGCTTCATCACTCAATATAAATATATATATATATATATATATGTTGCTATTATATATATATATATATATATAGCAGATATATATATATATATATATATATATATATATTATTATTATATTATTATTACTATATATTATTATGTATACTATTATTGGTTGACTGGCATATTGTTATTACATATTATTAGATATTATTATTATTATTATTATATATATATATATACATATTATTATTATTATTATTACATATTACATATATATATATATATTATATTATTATTATTATATATACATATTGATATATTGATTTTGGACTTATTTCTTAGGTTGTTATTATTATATTACATACATATATATTATTATTATATTACTATTATTATGTTACTACATACAATACATGGCTATTATGTATATGGTTATATGAGCAGCAGTTATATGGTTATATAGCATAGGCAGCGTGTTACAGCATATATATAGTATATATATATATAGCATATATATATATATATATATATATATATATATACAGAAGAAGATAGTATATATATATATATATATATATATATATATATATATATATATATATATATAAATGAAACTTCTTGATAAATTTGTAACCTAAAAGTAGAATATATCAGGAAAATGGACCAAGCCTCCAGCTCTAACTACAACTTCACAGTCCTGCATAAGAATTATAGCAGGCGATATAAAACTTTCCAAAACATCTTTACAAGTAGACAAACCAGACATCCACTTTAAGATTCTGGGAATATTTTCCTAATTTTTGTTGATTCACTCTTCTTTATACACAGTAAGAAAATACTGTTTAAAACTATATAGGAAGTTTGACTCTGCATATATATATATATATATATATATATATATATATATATATATATATATATATATATATATATTAAATTGTTATTATTTATATATATATATAAATATTTATAATAATAATAATAATAAGGTAAGAGTGTCTAAAGCTGACATCATGTAACTCGAGAACGGCAGCACCTACAGTAAAACAAATTACATATTTGGAATCAGCGGAAAATTCTAAGGAGGGGTTTTTAATTTTTTTTTTTTTTTTTTTTTTTGCGTTTATCGGAAAATTTTAGAAATTTTTTTTTTTAATTAGTTTGACCTTACGGGGGAAGAGGGGGACGAAGTCCCACCCGTCGTCCACCGGGAGAGACCCCGACTCATGCCATCTTTGTGGTTTACCCTATGGTATTCCTCTTTAGTTAAAAAAAAAAAAAAATTATTACCTTTACACTATGCTATTACTTTAATTACAAGAAAAAAAATTTTTTTTTACCTCTTAACATACGTTTCCAAATTTAAATTCTTCTTCTAAATTGATTTTTAATCTCTTCTAAAAACTCTATAAATCGATTTTCTTTTGAATATTTTTTTCCAAATATTTTGAAATATAAAAAATCAAATAATAATGAAATAACAATCTAAATATATAAAAATACTATAGTAATGAAGATATGTTGCTTCACATTTATTCGTTTTTCAGTCGTAGGCTGAGCATTGCCTGGCTACTTAATTTAGATGATAAAAATATCGTCAATTGCTTAGAGAAAATTATGGCTCGTTGTTATATTTTCGACGAATAAAAAAAAATAATAATAAATAAAGAAAAATCTTAAACCCTCCTTAGAATTTTCCGCCGATTCCAAATATGCAATTGTTTTACTGTAGGTGCCGCCGTTCTAAAGTTACATGTGATGTCAGCTTTAGACACTCTGACCATATATATATATATATATAGATGTTGTTATATATATATATATATATATATATATATATATGTTAGGCAAGAAGAAAGTTGTTGTTATTGTTATATATATATATATATATGTATACAGTATATATACATAAGCAAAGATATATATATATATATATATATATATATATATATATATGCCGCTGTTCTCTCCTCCCATAACACTTGCTCAAAGTAGTACCTTTGCTCCCTGTATTGTTCTACCACAACAGATATAATAGTGTCTCAATTTCGACTTTATATAACTATACCTATATATATATATGGTATATATATATAAAGTTATGATATATATATATATATATATATATATATATATATATATATATATATATATATATATATATATATATATATATATATACATCAGTGGCGGCTCGTGTTCAAAATTCTTGAGTAGGCAAATCAATATATATACAGTAGCACCTCGCAATAACGGCGTAATTGGGACCGGACCCTCGCCGTTAAGTGAAAAACGCCGGTAAGTGAATTAAGGCTTTTTTGTGCCTCGCGAGTGCCTGTAGTCAAAACTAAAATAATATATTAAGTGTGCAATAACACTAACTATAAAACAATGATAGAAAGGGAAATTTACACAGTGTTTACCTTTCACTATATATTTAGTACATACATACATCAATTTACAATTGAAAAGAAATAGAAATATAAAATTTTAAATACATATTTATTTTGAGGATGCCTCTTCTTCGTCCGACCATTACAATGGATGTTGGCGAATCTTCATCATCTGAATCTACAAACAATCGCCTTCGCTTTGCAGACGGTGATAGTAATGTAGTTGGTGTAGAATCTGAAGTTGATGGCAGGCCAGACGTTTCAGTGGAAGGTTGCGATGGTGCTCTATTGAAGAATGACAACAAAAAAGCCTGTCTCATAGAGTGCCTCTTCTTCTCGAATAGAACTTGTTTATAACATGCAATGGCATTTGTTATGACAGCATTAACATTTGACGATCTTTCAAAGTTTAACTTAAGAAATTTATTATACAGTATAAAGTTTGTAAAATTGCGAGATAGATGCAGAACGCACGAAGACTGTAAACAGACTGACCGCATGCATCGCAATACGCTGCAAAGCAGTTTGGCGATAGCGTCTGTTCGTTTCGTGAGTGTTTCATTCCACACAACACTGAGTAATTAAAAGCGCCGTTATTGCGAAACGCCGTTAAGCGAGTAGCCGTTATTGCGAGGTGCTACTATATATATATATATATATATATATATATATATATATATATATATATATATATATATATATATATATATATATATATATATATATATATATATATATATATATATATATATATATATATATATATATATATATTTTTTTTTTTTTTTTTTTTTTTTTTTTTTTACATGATACCACCACTCACGGGCAATGCCCTTTTCAAACGTAGGGGGCCAAAAATAAATAAATAAAAAAAATTACATAAAGAAAACATAAAATAAACCCATCCTGTCCCTTGCCTAACGCAATTCCCTCAGGTGGGCACAGACGTGGGATTTAAATAGAGGAAGATTGAATATAAAGGGGGAAAATAAAAGAAGGCGCGGAGTCCACAACAAAACAGATGTGCTTCTGGTTAGTTGAGGTACCATATATATATATATAGATATATTATATATTATATATATATATATTATTATGCTATATATATATATATATTATGTTTATTAATATTTAAATCATTAAATATATGTATATTGCTTTTATATATATTTACATATTATATATATGTATTAGTTACATCTACATATTATTATTATTAAGTTATTATTATTATTTTTTTATTACATTTTAATATTATTATATATATATGAGAAAGATATTATTATATTATTAAGTTATTATTACATATTGGCTGGTTACATACATATATAAAGTAAACATACATATATATTATTGTTATTATTGGTAAAGATACTGGCTGGCTGTTGTTGTTATTGCTATTATTATTGCTATTGTGCTACATGTTGTTGGCTATTAGCTGGCTATTAGTTATTATTATTATATATACATATTATATTATTATATATTTCATATACATATATATATACATATACATATTAATATTACTGTCATAGCAAAGATATACATGTATACATTATAATATATATATATATTATTATTATTATTATATGCTATTATTATACTATATACTTATATTTACTTACATTTCATATATATATTACATATTATATATATAAAGATATATAGTTATATATATATATATATAGTTATGTTGATATATATATGATATATTATTATTATATATAAATATATATATATATATATTATTATTATATATTATATTATTATTAAGTTATATATTATATATATATATATTACTATATACATATATATATATATATATATATATATATACATATTATTAGTATTTATATTAGTTATATATATATATATGTTATGTTATTATATATATATATATATATAGCAGAAATATATACTTTTTAGTTATTATATATATATATATTATATATATATATATATATATATATATATATTATATATTTAGTTATATATATATATATATATATATATATATATATATATATTTATATATAAGCTAATGTAAATATATGAGAATGAATTTATTTCATATAGTGCCCACTCACTGTATTCCACGTATTCTAAATGATTTGAACTCAATAGGCCCATGTAACACCTGAAAAAGAATTTAGTAATTTTTAATGAAACTTAAATCGAATATGAGAATTCAATATCCCAGTATTTATAAAACTAACAGCTCAATTTCCTTTATTAAAACACAACAAAATCAAAATACCTATATAATAAATAATATGAAAATCGTATTATTACTAACTAAAACTCCACACAAAATTACTCCCATTATTAATAGCAACTGATCTGAGGCAGAGGCATGCTACAAAGTCGCCGAGGAAGAGTCTGTGAACTCAAGCGCGTTTTCTCAGACTCTAGTTTTGAGTCAATAATTAATTTTAAATGAAATTGTGAATTAAATAAGTCGGTATAAGAGATGATCAAGTTAGCATAAAATTATTAATTACTAATTATTATAATTATTATTAGTAATATTATCATTGGCTTCTGCCAATGCAATTTAAATAAACATTTATAAAAATGACTACTGACCTGTTTAGGCAATATCCTAAAGCTTCAGCCCTTAGAGAATAAGTGAACTATTTTTTGACTCGAATTAACAATTGCCACCGATCGCCACTATTAAAAAAGGAATCGAGTAGAAATTGATGCTGGCATCTTAAAGCCAGGCCTTCGAACGAAATCATTAAATACTATATATATGGAGGAGGTATATATATTACATATATATATATATTATATATTAGTTAGTTAGTTAGTTATATATTAGATATATTATATATATATATATATATATATATATATATATATATATATATATATATATATATATACATCAGCGGCGGCTCGTATCAAAAATTTTCGAGTAGGCAAATCAAAAATATATATATATATATATATATATATATATAGATATATATATATATATACATATTATTATTTATATATATATATATATATATATTATTATGATATATATATATATATAGTTATATATATATATATATATATATATATATATATATATATATATATATTACTTATATTTATTTCTTATAAAGAAGATCAATTTTCCTTTCTTTTCTTGCAGCAAATCTTTCTATTATTTTTTCATGCCATGATTAGTCACTTGATAGCTTCGTTAAAAGCTCCTTTTCTATTGAAAGTAAAGACAAGAATGACAGGCGTTCCTGTCCTATGGTATTTCGTGAGCAGCTTTTAATGCGATTTAAGCATGAAAAACTTCTTTCTACTGAGGCTGTAGTTGCTGGAATGGTACCAATGAGACTAAAAAATCTAAAAGTTTGCTGTAGTGTTCTACATAAGTCATTCTCCACAATATTTTTCAAAATAGATTCTACATCTTTATCTCGAAAAAGTTTGCTGTTTTCTTCTGCATAGACTATATACAACTCGTTTCGAAGAATATTTTGATTAAAATAGTTTCCGTGAGTGACCATTAACGACTTCAGAGAATCGTTGGGAAATATTTTTTGAAATTTTGCAAACTGACTGGAATCTGCAAGTTCGAGAAATTTTAAAGCTGACATATTGGAGAATCGAGTATTTATTTGAGTAGTAATATTATCTAAGACAGAATAATAATTCATTTTATAATGACAAAGTAGTCCGTTTCAAAATTGACAAAAAAAATTATATTTTTTCATTTTAATTTACTCCGCACCTTTAAAATTTTTTTTTATTTAAACTTTCGTTTCATATACAATACATTTAACAATTTGTAGTATTAAATTGTCTCCGTTAAGTAACTTATATATATATATAGACAAAGAAGAAGTAAAGAGTATATATATATATATATATATATATATATTATATATATATAACATATATATATATATATATATATATATATATATATATATATAGGCCAGCCTCTAGAAGAGACACAATACATATCTCAAAAAAAAAAAAAATAAAAAAAAAAAAAAAAAAAAAAAAAAAAAAAAAAAAAAAAAAAAAAAAAAAAAAAAAAAAAAAAAAAAAAAAAAAAAAAAAAAATCATATCTCGAAAACTACAAAAGCTACAGGGAAATGAAATATATTTTTGGAATCCTTGTAAATTTGCCCTGGAAATGTTAAAAAAAAAAAAGAAAAGAAAAATTAAACATAAAAATTGGCTATTTTTGGGTGCTGGGACATAGTATATATATATATATTATTTGTAAAGGTATTACACGGCAAATTAGGGGGCTCGAAGCCGACGGGGAACACAGGGGGACGTTTTCCATACCCCGTGGGGGAGGGGCGGAGGAACCCAAAGTACCAAAGAGCGGGGGTTCCCGAGACCCTCCCCGGAGGGGGAATTAGTCCTACCCCGTAGTTCCCCTGAAGACCGAGAGACCCCAACTCCTGCTATCGGTGCGCGGGCAAATTTGGGGTATTCTTTTTTAGATGTAAAAAAAGCAAAATTTAAATAGAAGTCTATTTATTTTAACGAATAACCAATAAAAGGTCT
>JABUQX010122709.1:0-32500 GCA_015478945.1 Trachelipus rathkii | reverse complement strand
ATCATTTTGCTCACATTTCTCCTACCCTTCCTTTCGTTCCAAATCCCTTTCTTTAAACTACTCCCTTTCCTCTTCCTCCTCCAAATCCTCTATCTAAATACAGACACCACGAAAGAAAGAAACAAAAGTGATCCTCGTTCTTCCCTCCAAATTTTGCATTAGAAGTTCATATTTTAAACTATTAAGTTAAATTCATTTTAGTTAACACATATAAATGCCATACAACAAATAGAGCAACAACAGATTATTACTCTCTTCAAACTATGTGAGTGTATAAGTGTAGAAGTGTGCTTCTGTGTGCGTGGATGTTGATGGAAAGACTTTATGTAAATTTAATTTTAAGAATGTGAGTTTTAAACCTGACTGTTATTGTGTAATTCTTGAGGAAGCCTTGAAAACATAGATATATATGATTGATATATATGATATATATTATATATTATGATATTTTATAATATGACTAATAGTATGAATGTTCCCTTAAACAGTAAATTCTCAAGGAATTAATTAACCATTTTTAATAAGAACTTGATCCTTCATAAAAATATATATTAAAATTTCTACCATTACGCATACCTTTCTACCAATTTAACTAACTACAAACCCTCAGGGTAGAATTCTTCTATCCGTTGGCAATGGTCTGTGGGCAATACTGAGACTATTGCCCCAACCTTTATATACGAATATTAATTTAAGCTCTAATAAGTGATTTATATTAACTATGCGTAGTTAATATTTTAATAACAATAACTTTCTTGAATCACATATAGTTGAAGATTATATTAGGCTTTCGCATATTCTATGTGCTTATAGATACTTAGATCTCACTCCTCTAACATCCTTTTTCCATATCATTTAAACCAATATACATATTTAGTCGGTAACTCCGTATAATAAAGTAAATCTAAATTTTAACTTTCGTTTATTCTTTTTAATAATGCCAACCTCAAGTAATTAACACCCTGGAGAATGTAAATAATTACATCGTGCGTCGATTCTAATTACTTATAATATTAAGTATCTAAACAGGTTATTACTCTATTATCTAAAATATTTTCAAACACACAGACTCCGCTAGATAATAATGTTATCAGAAAACTTGATATAGATTTATATACTATATAATTATATGTTAATAACTTTTAATTATTTCTTACCTACACAAATTTAAAAAATTTTGTCGCAAGAAGTTACTGATGCAATTAGTTTGTTATGATGCCCTCGTTCTGTTAGTCTTCATTATATCAAGAATATTTTATTAAAAAATTTCTCTAATTTATTACTGCTAAAATTTGAATTAAATTTTGCGCATATGTCTCTATCCCATTTTCATCCCAATGCGTATTAAGGTCACATAAAATTCCTTTACCGTTTAGTCGGGCTAGTAATAACTGTTCATTCTCTCTTACTTGATAATATTCTGATATAAATTCTTTAAATTTTCATTTTTCTAAATTTGATGCCAGTTTTAGCTCGGGACGATGACATATTATACCGACACTTTGAGGCCTCGAGATTACAGCCTCTGCACCAACCTGCCATGCTTGTTTTGACGCGATCTGTTTTCCTAGGCGGCTCATCCAGACACGGGTTATACCTCACTGACCCTGTAACTTTACTACACGCGTTAGTTTCACTACTGCCCGTTTGAGGATTTGCGACTTCGAAGGTGCCTGCCGCTTCACCATCGGGTAACGACGCGTCCTATAATGGTCGCTAGACACGAATAAAATGAAGCGGATCCCTGGCGTCCACTTTGCGATGAGATCCGTTAGCGGCACCACATCGATTTATATGTGCAGCATACGGCCCAGGACCATTTGGTAGATTCTAATTTGGGTAGGAACATTGACCATTAGCTTTTCTTACTGAGTTGTAGTCTATGTGTTCACCAGGTGAGTGATTATTCTCCTGTTAAATGATTATGGTTCACGTCATGGTTGACTGAGTCGGGTGCTTCTTCCACTGTGATAGCTGCTCTTGGCCCTCTGGTCTGAGAGGTAGCCAGGACCACCACACATCCTTGGGAGTGGTTTGCATTTGTGCGCATGATATATTAATCTTTTTCTTCTTCTGGAGTTTAAATTCATTGGTATTTGTTAATTCTCTAAAAATCTTTCCTAATTATTCTATTAAAATAGTTGAAGCCTTAAAGGAATTCTACAAAACGTTTTTAAGTTCCACGTATGCACTCATATAATATATATAAAGTTTTGAATATTCATTTACTCTAACCATATCACATTTCGAATATAAGCAACACCTTCTAACTGTTTGGTTCGATTGTATGTTTCTGTTACGATTTTAATGGTATAATTAAGAACATTCTTTAGGATCTGGCTGACACCTTTTGTTTCATTCTTTTGTAAAGGTGCTTATTCAATAATCTGTCATAATATTAACTAACATGGATGTCTGAATGTTTATATAATACAGTTTAATTAGAACTTTCTGTACCTTTCAGATAATCTCCAATTCTCACCTTGCGTTTATTTATTATTAGAATACTACATTTCTTTATCTGGTAAATGATATATCCTAAATTATATTTTTTTTTATCAAATATATGTATATTAAACAGAAATCGACCATGGTATAAGTTTTTTCTTTTATGCTTTACTCTATACTATTTTGAATGTGACTCAATTTTTCCAATTCAGATCAATTATATGTGTTATCTCTTGTCATTTTGATATAAAAGTAAAATCAACATGTTTAGTTTTCTCAAATTTTGTATTAATCTTAAAGATATATATATTAGTCTTTTTCCATCAGTCGCAAATACGTTAAACTCTGACACAACTCGTAATTACTTGAGGGTTCTCAAAATTTAGTAATCTGTTTTATATTAGAATAACTGGGAATTCTAATTATCCCTTCCAAATCTATAAAATTAATTCTTAGATACTTCTCATTTTTTATATTCTTTCTTTGAAAATACTCCTTAGTGGATTCTTCTTTCTAGTTAAAATTACAATCAAGATCTTTTGTCACTTATAATATCCTAACCATTATTATGAAACATTTTCTTCGTTATCTTTTTATTTTGACATATAATCAATCCCAAATTTTTTCGGTTTTTATATTTTTGATGGACGTTTCAATAATATTGAAGAAGCTCTTAAACTGCGGTTTTCATATATTTTGACTAAATCTTTATTTTCAACAATCTAAAAGTTGTATTGGACTTGGTAATTCCTACCTTCCGCCGACACTTCTGACCTCTTCCATTCCTTTGTGAGGAATTACACTACTCTTCATCTCTCCACATTCATTTTTTCTACTCCGGATCCATGTTCCTGACACTACCCATGTTTCTTTTATGTGACTTAATTAGTTTGTTAAGTAAACTTTGGTCACTGGAGAACTCTGTCTATTAAAACTTACACTCATACTTTCTGAATACAGCGATTTTTTTGCTCTTTCTTCCATCAGGGTTACACACTACTTTTATATCAATGTGTACATCAAACATCTAAACTTTACGACTAGTCGCAGATATTTTTGTTACAATACTGTCAGGTCCATCCCCATCCATTTTTTGTATTTATGCAGACTTTTATTTATTTCTGGAATATACTCTTACTCGGATATTTCACTGCAAGGTATAGTACACCTTTTTCCACTATCACGCACATTCACAGAGTCCAAGTAAATTTTATACTATGTGTTAACTCAGAAAATTATTGCTTTGGAATATATCCTTTAATACTGCATCTACCTCTAAGACAGCAGGTCATTTTTAGCACTCAATTCACAATTCAGCACGACCTCTTCCTCGACCTGGCGTTCTTGAAGGAGACCCTATACACATATGTTACGCTTCATGTGTATTTTAAGGATGGATATATTAGAAGCGGCGTGGATAGACAGACGATGAGGCAAAGTTGGGTTTGATCAGGTAACAAGATGAGATGAAAGAGGTTAAGAAGAGTGGGAGTGGAGTGTGGGTGTGGAGTTGTGGGTCACACATGTTTATAGCGTGGTAGGTGTGATAGGGTGATTTTGGTGTTAAAGAGTGTGTGTGAGATTTTAAGTAATTACATTAGATTGGTCGTCAACAAGTTCTGTCATTTCGGTATTCATCAAGTCTTTTATTTATTTATAAATGGCTGTCAGACTTTCGGCATTTTTAGGCATATTATCCATCAAGTGTGCCACTAGACTCTTTTGAGAACACTTTCTTATTACGCCACTTATGTTAATTAATCACGGATTTACAGTAGTGATTTGTTGAGTCCTCATACTTGGACTCACGAGATTCTTACTCTATATCATTTATGACTAGCTTCCTTATTTATTATAGGAAACATATACAATATAGATTTATATTTTTGTCATCCGGCTTTATTGCAAATACCTTCACCGAGTTCTCTCCACACCTTCATAGTTTTTATGGTAGAGATACATTTTCGCCCAGTCTCATTCTTCCTAGTATTCTGCACGCTCATTTATAAAGTATTTCATTTCGGAGATAACCTTATTATTCGACTTTACCCTATCATAGGCACAATACACAGCTAATGACTATATAGATAACCAGAATGTTTTCGGATAATCCTCGCTATCTCTAGAGGACGCTGAATATAACGAGTACCTTAATGTGTTCATCTTTACATCAGTCATTAATAGAACCTAGACTTTATTGTGAACACTTTATTTTAAAACAATTGAACATGCTCACTTTTTCGGAACTACCCGCTAGTTCCTTTGTGATATTTTTTTCTTAACACGCCACTGCGACGAGTGGTCTAGAGCACAACTTAATCCCTCTGGATTATGTATACAAAACGTTTCTTTCTGTTTTGTTTCAACGACAACATCACTCATAAGAATTTTTTTTCAGCTTTTCTATAGTGTACGCATAACTAGAGGAATCTTCACGCGAGAAGTTGCAGGGAGCCAGTCAACAGGGTTATTTTTTTCTAATTCTAAATTCTATTTATAGCGCCTTAATATGGCTGTTAATAAAAAACTTCCTTTATATACTTTACAACCTGCTGTCTATACACCGCCGCGAGCTCTGCTCAACTCTGTCTACAGTCAATAAATCATATTCTCTATGGAGGTGGTTCGATACGCTCACATAAGTGGCGATTAAGATATTAAAAACTATGAGTGGACCACTGTGGACTATATTTTTTCTCCCACGCCCATCTCAATTCTTTATTACATTGATAGACACCCACCCGTTCGTTATAGATCTTTAGTCTATAATTTTGCTTAACTTGAGTTATTACACTCTATATCTATCTATTATGGATTGTATATAGACTGTACTGTAGATCTATTTTATTATGTACAGTCGAGTCTTGGTGAGTGTGTCTGGTACTTTCGGCGTCCTGAGATTACATTTGCGGTTATGCATAAGTTTGTGGAAGTAGCACTGATTTCTCGTCTTGCACTCATCCTGCTCATGCGCTCATTTGTCACTGTGTGTGGAGCGTCCAGCTTTTACGAGTGAGGACCGCCTTTTTATATCTGTTCAAATTTCTTTGCGTGCTACGACTCTACCATTTCCGGCTCCTTATGTTATATGTAGAAAAGAGACTTATTTCCCCTCTTCATATGATCCCTTCATCTTGGGCATTGAAATCTCAAGTACATAAACCTTTATTCCTCTAATAATTCTACATAAAAGCTCTAATTCCACTACGGTCTACTATAAGAGGCACCAAAAAATACGTAAGAGTTGCTAATGGAAACTTCCTACTGCATTTAAAAATTTATTATCTCATTTTTAGTATATTATTTTTTTAAAATTAGCTTATTATTAATATTATTTTAGTAGTAGTAAAATATCAAATACATAAATCAGCAAAAATGATAACTTATTGTACAATCATATTACTAAATTAAAAATTGCTTTTTTCCTTATAATAAATTTCTTAACCTAGGGTGGCTATTTATTATTCTTATATGTATATTCTCATAAACTTTTCAAAATAAATCCTTTTTATGAAAAATTTACCCATGAAAGCACGTCAAGTATTTTAAAGAGACCTCCTTGACTCCTCGGTACTTAAAAGGTTTTGTCTCGGCCTTTGTAAAATTTTCACTGCTAACTACCGTAGGACTGGCAGGGTCATCAACTCCCGACTCCAGATACGAACAAAGCCAGATGCGTATCTACCCTATGTGTAGTTCAAATTTGAGGAAAGAATATAAAGTATATATCCAAAATCTCCTACACACCGAAATAAGAAACAGTCTTTCCATGCATTATCCAGCTAACCAAGACCCTTTTATTAAGTAGTTATGCTATAACGTGTTAAGCAGAATGCTTCTTACAAGTCAATATTTTGTCTGACACGACAGGAGAGCGAACGCATGCTGCCCTGTGAGCCCGCTATCTGTATCATACGCGGATATATATATATATACGTATCTGGGTAGGATACCTCAGCTTTATGAGGGCCAGATCAGGGTTATAGATACTACTCTACTCATCCGTGGAGCGGGCCCTACCTCAGTCCTCACTATAGCTCTTATAGGACATATAGGGTGTCTAGCATGGAGATCCTTATATATATATACTTATATACTACGTATACTCCTATTATAGTAGGGTTTACATAGGGTATAGCGTTACTACTAAACCTATTCTGAGTAGCTACATATACACCCGACAGTATAATATTATTATTCAGATTAGTATCCTATACATTTTGCATTTAAGATGAGTGCCAATATACTAACTATATATACTTTACACATAATCATTAGTAGCACTATCTCCACTTGAAGTCTCAGGATGTATAATCACCCTGATTTAGGGTATATTGATCTATATAATTGCTCACCGACATCAATACTAGTATAACATATGAATATTTTATATTTTTATTATATTAATAAACTTTACAAAAATATAATTTCTTGGATTTCTATATAAATATTCTTTCAGATATGTATATATAGTTATAATATTATTAATAATAAATAAGTTAAATGTATATTATATACTACTATTTTTATAGATATTAAAGTTACAATATATTACATTATATATTGTCCTAATATTATATTAAATATAATAAATTATATATATAATATATTATATATATTAATATATATTCATATTAATAATTAATATATATATATATTTAATATAAATATTAATATATATATATATATAATATTATATAATTAATATAATTATATTAAATATATTAATATATTATATAATATATAATATATATATAATATTACTATTAATATATATATATTAGTGCTGCATGTTAACTACCGCAATCACTCAGCATATATATAACCTCACGCCTACCGGCTTTGCTCACCCGTATGAATGTATTATGCTATACTGAGTAATTGATATTATTATTGTTACGAGATGGGTTGATAGTCTTGATAATGAATATTAGATGTTTAATAAAGAATATAATGAAATATATAGTAAAGAGTTGAGGCATTAAAAGTGAGGCTTATGATTAATTCCATATTAATTGTATATATATTAAAATAGACTTCCTATAACTTACTACTGAAATATGAGTACATTAATGATAGTGATAAGAAGTATGTACTCTCACATATAAGGAACTACTGCTGTACGTATATAAATACCAGTTCGTATTACCCAAATTATTGACTACAACTTATTAATTATAATGTCGCTAGAATTTAATATACAAACTGTACTAATATTTAAAGCAATTATTAAACCTTTTTTACCGAAGAGAACTTATAAAAATCATGACGCTTCACTAAAGCTTCTAGTCACTATATATATATAATATAGATTGTAAATATAAACTTACTATTAATCTCAACGCAAGGAAGCATTTGTAAACCATCTTCAAATGAAATGTTGTGAACGGTGATAAAAATGAGAATGAATATGTAATATTATAACTAGAGGTGAAAAACGCTTTAAGGTTCTGTGAAAATATAATTACTACTACTCAATAACTATTTTATAGCAGTACATTACTTAGAATATCCCGTATATATAATAAAGACATATTTTTTTAGTTAACTAGTAATATTTAAACAAGTTAAATTAGTTATAATTGAGTATTAGCAATTGGATAAATCATTCAAATCCAACAGTCTATTAATTAGCCATTATGCTACTCATTAAAAGGAAAAAAACAAAAACTATACAGAAAACAAAAACGTTTTCAACACGTACCACCACGTAACTGCTATTTGCCTGAGCCTTTCTGACAGTCCAGTAATTAGATGATAGAGATAACTCAACACACCATACAAATAATAAGATGTATAAGTGCAAATGCTTAAGTATCACCTAGAAGAATATAATAAATTATAGATTTACAAATGATAATACCATAGTTTAGTGAAAAATTTAATTAAATAAGGTATTATTACCTCAGCTTTATGAGAGTAATATTTGACAAGGTGAGATAACCAGTTACCGAACAGTCTAATATTTAAATATAGCTATCAATCCATTAAAGGAAAAGGACTGCAATAGAGCTTACATAGAGTCGAATCTCAATTTCTAGCAAGTCACAACCCTCATATCAACCGATCACAATCGAATTAGTTATTATTTTTTAAATCTATAATAATGAATAAAATCTTGAAAGATCGCTTGCTGGTACGGTATTATATTTTTTCTTTTTTTTAAACAATTTGAAGTGAAATTAATAACTAAGAATTAATGAATTATTACCAGTTACACACAACCGGCATTCCGCTGTCCGGTACAAGTATTTAGGACTATCACACTCAAAAACAGTTACAGCTACACACTACATAGGAGTTTAGTACCTCGATTATCACTATAGCAATACTAAACTATATGATAAGTGTTATTATTATTCAGTAGAAGGTTCCATGGAGTTTGCTTAGATTTATAACACTAGACATTGCATTAACCTTATTTTTTTCACTTGCCTGGTGGTGGTATTAACTAGAGTCCTGGTAGACACGTGTGAGATATTCCTCAGCGTAACGTAAGGATTAATAAAAGTTGCGGCAATATTGACCTCTTTAGGCATTTTCACTTCAATTTTAGGAGGAATTGTATTCTTCTATGCTCACGAAATTCGAATCCACACATCCCGACTATTCTGTTGAGCAGAGTGCGAGCCACACGCGACACAGTGGCACGTGAGTAACTCTCGACACATCATCACCCTCTCTATACTCTACCTATATATTGCACTATCACTTTAATACATGTAGCATCATTGGTTATATATATAATTAATTTCACTAGGCATCGGTTACAATTTTCAACAATAAACTGTATTTGATGGAGGGTTCCACCTGGCTGGTCCAACCCGCCTCACTGGTCACTCAATATTACTAAAGAAGTAGGCTACTGTATATAATAACTAATAATTTATATATATAGTACTATTAAATATATAATATATTATTATAATTAATATATTAATATACTATATTATATTAATATATATAAATATATAATATATATACTATATTTATACTTATCTATATATTTATATATATATATATTAATTATATATATATAATATATAATACTATAGGAAAAATGATATATATATGAACTTATCCTTTAAAAGGTATATATAACCGATTATAATACGAAACGAGACGATGTAATCGAGATATTTTTTTTCGATATATTTAATCGGATCATCATAGCCAATACAGTTTTTTCGTGGTGGTCTCTTTTTTAACGAAAGGAATACCCAAGTTTAAATCGCAAAGAAGCCGAGGACATAGAGTCAGGGTCTCTCGCCTCAGCGGGGGTGGACGACGGGGTTGGGGACTTCGTCCCCCGCTCCTGTCCCTCGGCGGTGGCTCGAGCCCCTCACCACAACCGAGAATTATTAAAAAGATTAAATACCTAAGCACATCGGCCAAGAAGAGTCTATTACGCGGAACTACATCAATATTATTAGTTACATGAATAAACAATTACAAGATACTCGTGCCGACCACTCTCTCGGAATCTTCACCTATTTTGGACATGATTTAAGCTAACACGTCACACCCATTGCCACGGATGCACGAGCAGAGTTTCCTGCGATCTCGAAATAATTCACGCCACTTTATGATATACTCTCTTATATGGATAAGTCCTATATAATTAAATATTATATATTTATTTCTATATATATTTATATTTTTACCTATCTTTTATAATACATTATTCTCTCTCTCTCTCTTATCATATATATATAATATACATACTATTTACTATATAATATATACATATCATATATTTCACGTACTTTACCGCACCCACCCTTGAGGGCTACCCTTTTACCGAGATTAAAGTCGATCTCATCCTATACTCTGCTTTCTAGGGGTGACACTGCCACCCCACAATTCTACTCTAGCTATCCACTAGCTCGGTGACCAGGCTACTCAATTTATTGATTCACCTGTTACAATTTAGTAAAAGGCACTGGTATAATAATAGAAATAATACCTACCAAAAGTGGGTATACGACCCGGTAAATGGCTAAGACATAGTTATGAGGATCTCCGATACTTAGGGAACCGTGTGCTTCTTTCTTCTTTATCTTTTCTTCAGCGCTTGAGGTTCTCGTGTACTCGCCCCAAGATTGGGGGTTAAGGGCTGTACAAGCTCGGCACAACGAGACAAATTAGCAGTAAGAGAACTATGAGACACGACACGTGCGGAAGATATGAACAGTCCCAGCCTTACCCCCTCGCCCTTCCCGGGGGTCTTTTATCCGAGACATATACGGTGGATGAGCTCGTCACCATGGATTCGAGTATAACACTCGCGCACCACGTAGCTGAGAGCGCCATCAACTGGGACCCTGGGCGTCTGACGGCACCTCACTTTATTTGTGTAACATATTCGTACAATGATAAAGGGTTCATCCCTGGCCCAAGTGGACCACACGCATGACTCTTTCGCGCCATCTCGACAACACGGTCCCCCCACCCGCCCATTCACATACTATACATATCAGCACACCATATTATATACTAGCCTCGCCAACCTCCTCTCTTCTTCTTCTCTCTAAGCCACAATCGCTCACTCACTCTGAGCTAATCACATTCACTATGGGTACACTCGGTCCTGGTGGGCCTTTTCTTTTCTACGTCGGTTTGCGGCCCCAACGGACTACGCCCTGCGTTCGAATTTGGTCCAGTTCATCTTTATATTAACACATCCGCTTAACCACCCGACTTTCATATCATTACTATCTCCTTATTCCACATTCGACTAATCAAATAACACATCCCTCTAACATATACCTTTCATACTTATTCTCTTCATTATACTCCCCCTTTCTTGAGACACCACATTCAAGCCCATCTCAGACATCTATCTAATACAGTATTTACATTTATCTTTCACGTTTATAATTCTTTTCTAACCCCAATTCTTACTAAGCAGTTTGCAACACTAAGATTTGTCCATTATTACTGAATTACCATTGAACTTTAGATCTATACTTCTTATTCAAACCAATAGTTCTCACTTACCATCTCACATACTACACACAGGTAAACAACAAATCCCCAATGGTTATGATACTCTTAGCCGCTAACTTCAAGACTAGTCCCTTTACATTCACCAAACGATTTAATCACGCTGCCCGAAGCCACAGGCGCTGTACCCTGCCTTGACGCCCCGCACAGCATAACGGTTCCTAACTACCGGACGGGATCCCACCTTGCTATCATCCCGTTCCCTTCTCCCATCCACACCACATACCCACGATCCAATATTCTGGGAGAAGCACCTCACACCTGACACTTGACACACTCATGCTGTTACTCATCATCTAACCGATAATCTTCACGCCTAGCAATCTCGGTCGTCACACTGAGGCACTATAGTCCTCAGTTCCCACTACCAGTGGATGACTCTTTACCTTCCTTTATCTTTAGCACCGTTCATACACATATTCAGAACCCCGCACACTGCTCTTTACATAAGGTTCCCCTCTCACTATGCCAATAATTATGCTCCTAACTCCCCAACCTGCCAACTCTCTTCAGACTCGCCCACAGCATTGAAATCGTACAAATCAATTCCGCTATACTAAGTAGGTAGGGCACCCCCCACTCCTCTCCTCCCCAATTCTCCCATCATATCTAACACCATTCTTTCCTCATGCACACCTCATAGGGTTCGACACCCTTGAGGTGGGACCCCTTTTACTATAATATACACATTGATAACCACAACCAACGAGACATAACACAACCCTGTTCCTCACTTTCCGCTATTTTATATCTCCGAGAATCTCCATCACCATTGACAGGCGCCGTCACTTTCTTATTTCCTTTATTCTTTATTCTTTTCCTTTATAATTATAACCATGATTCGTTACTACCTCTACTTTCCAGCCGATGATCAGTTCTGGTATCATAGTCACTTTTGATCTTCCATTCCATCGGTCCTCTTCAAAGGAATTTCTAAAAAGTTGGGTTTAATCTCTTTAGCGTATATTTTTTACTTTCTGTCTCATAATGTTACTTGTAAACGCTTACTTCGCGAAATTAAACTCTTATCCATTAGGTTACCTCACACGCCTGAGTTGTAAATTCCATAACACTACGTCGTAAGAATAGGAAATATGTCTTAATGCTTCGCTCCTCGTTTTTTTCATTGGTTCTATACATAAATCATTTATTTGATACCAATCTACCATTTGTACACACGGAGTTATAGTATAGCACCCTATCACACATCCTCTACAACCAAACTCTACCTCTCCTAAAGCACCTTGTTCTTTTAATACCACTATCATCAGTCACCTCAGTCATTCCTCTACGATCAGCACTCTTTCGAAATTGAAATCCAAAAATATATACCTTAGCATACTAACCTTCCCCTTTAAATACACTTACATAAACTTATTCCTCCTTATAATTTTCTATTTAGCAGTTCCCCCTTTCTCCCCCTTACCCCTATTAATATTCCATCAAAGGGTTATACTAATTATCTCGCTCTCCTTCCCATTCCACTTGAAGAACTAATATATACCCTCCATAAAAATCGACTTTATTACCACAACTAATCCAAGTCTCTAATCAATAATCACCTCATATTCCGCCTCTCGCACTATGATACATTTCACTAGTTCATTATATTTCATTTACTATATTACTTCTGCAGATTTACGTTCCCTCATCAACTTTCTCCACTCTTATCCCCATTACCTCCTCTTATCAGTAAATCAACTCCCTCATCTCACCCAAAATACATTTCCTTCTTAATGCACATACAAAACACTTCACATATTACACATTCACTATTCAACACCTATCTTCTTATACATCCAATTAACCTGAATTAATATTGGTGCAGATTTCTTCCGGAAGTGTTCTTTCCCACACTCCCCTCTCGACATGTCCATATCTCAATAGTTACAAAAGCAGCCATCTACCTTATTTCATTATTTCTACAGCAGATTCCCCTAAATTCTTCATTCCTGTAACCTTTCGCGCTTCCTTCCAGTACAGAGTCATTACCTATATATCCTCTTCTACTTGTATGTATTCCCTTTCAATCAATCCTCCTTCGCCACAAACTCGTTCATTTATTTATAACTCATTGTTTTCTCTACGTATTACAACTTTTGTAAGTATTTCTTTTTTTTCATCTTATATAATTCCAAGCATGCTTCCTTTTGAAACTTCATCATTCTTGTACTTTTTAGTCTACAATTTCAACCACTCGACTTCCCCTGTTTTTACCTTTTTAAACGCACCGCTTCTGCATTCCACCCCGGCTCTTTCATGTTCCTCTATCATCTTCGTCCTTTTGTTTAATTCATTCTTTATCTTCGCACTAATCACATTCTTTTTTTTTAGCACATCCACCACACTTGAACTTTGCACGATATTCTAACCATTGTCTTTCCACTTGTCGTCACTGTTGCCCAACACATACCATGAAGGACTCTTTTGTAATCAGGTTTAATCCAACTCTGTTGGTTCACTATATTCTTATATTTTTTTTTTTCACCTACCGGATACCGGATCGAACGGTGGCAGCCACGCCGGCGCTCTGTGACACGTGAACTCTGAGTCCTTACGTCCTTCTGGTCCTCCCTGTGGGCCACTCTTCCTATATCTTCCTCAGCGTGGCATTAGATTTACCGCTACTCTCGTCTTTCGGGGTATCCACTTTCGTTCTCGCGAGCGGCGCGGAGAGGCGGCTTCTCACTAACTTAACTTTTTACAATATGAACCACACATAAGTATTCCGATCTAATCGCATTCGTAAACCCTCAACTGATTTAAACATCCCAACGACATTACTTCAACATCGTCCAACTTCTTCACCAACCACCAAAATCAATCCCATCAGACTGTGTATCCACGTTCTCGATACTCTTGTCCCGTATGCTCTACCTAGCGCACACGCCCAATATCCTTAGAAATTTCTTTATCGGAATTTGTCCCACTCCTTTCGCTGGTTAATAGCTAAGCATTAGCTCTATAGCACAGCATACTTCTGGTCTTCATCTTGCTCCTTATGGCAATATTGCATCGGATCTCTCCTACCATCTCTCTACTTTTTCTTTCTCTTCTCTACTCCATCCTCCATTTTGGTCTACCGCCTTATCGCTGCTCCATACTCACAACTCTGGTACCTGTTGAGGTATTTCTGTCAGTGGTACGTCTTTTCGACCTCTTTCTTTCTATTGCCTCTTGCTGAGATCACATCTTCCTACACACAATCCCAATTGTTCGAGGAGTTCCTCTCCCATTCATCTATCTACAATCACGAGTTGGGGCGGGGGGCGAGCGGGGTGGATGGGCGGTGGGAGATCCCGAAGCTCCTACTCATTCTATAGCAGCAGGATCTCCACTCACCAGACACGACAGCTCCACTAGCACTCGGTCGGTACACGAGCATGCGTCATATTCGTACTACTTCTTCAACGTTTCCCCTCAGATGGACCATCTCTTCACGTCACAACCACACATACACCTTGAACCTTCTCAAACCTTAAATTTAACTCATAATAGAATATCTATAGGACTACTTCTTCTTATACAAACATACCACAAAGTCTACCATCAATTTGCGCCTTTGTAGCCGACAGTGTCACTACACAACTTCATTCAATTAATTGCAACTCCCTTCCTCTCCGAATCTTCTCATATTCTCTTCCATCACCAGCAAGCGCAGCTTACCATTTCTATTCATCACCTCAAATCTTCCTCAGTTAGCTCTCTATCCTTATATCTCCAGCTCAGGGCTGTCTTTTCGGACCCTCCACTGCCAATCTTACCACCGAGACATTTTCCTTTTCAGTCTGCGATCGTCTAGTCACTGAGCGAGTCAGCGACATGATACATATATTTGCCCATTTTCTCAAAGTCACACTCCATGTCTGTCCACCGGGTCTCACTGCATCAATCTCTCCTCGGACAGCATTACTCTCCGTTGCCTCTGAATTATACCATTACACATTAATCGACTTCATATATCAATTTCGAGCCCGAGTAACAGTACTTTAGTAGAGGGTCGTTTTGACAGTGGGGCGGATCCCCCAGATACGTATTATATATCGTACTTACTGCTGACATAGTTTCATACTTATATTCATATCATTTTGGTGAGTATTTATAACCTCTTTTTTACCTAGGTATATAGTCTATTTAGAGGTCTCACTCTTATAATTACACGTATATATTATCGCTATCATGTATATTGTTATCATTTATCACAGTATTACTATATATATATATATAGTGTCATAAGATTATCTATAATTTTATGTATTTATACCTATTGTACCTCTTTGTATATCTACCCGTGCAATCCCTTCTAGAGGACATATTAGTCACGGGCCAAGATACAGGTATATTACCTTGAACTAAAACGTAACTAAACTGTTGCTAGAAGATTTATAATTAACGTACTGAATCAAAATTATTTTTAAAATGTTCATTTATATATATAATATATATAATATATAGGCTAATATTTTGGATTATTATATTGACTTATTAGGTGACAGGTCAAATATTTGAGTATTTTTTTGAGCCGGCCGTCATTCAAGGGAGTATTGCCGATCTATGACCTTAAGGTTCATCATTACTATAAGTATATTATATAATACCAGTCATACCTGAGTACAGCTGGTTAGTCTCACTCACCATGAACCGTAGTCATTGCCTACTAATTATTCACATACCGTTAGTCGTATAGTACTAACCCCTTATAACTTTTACCGATAGTGAGTACGTAGGCGGTCACCACTCAACCCGTGCATGTATATATATTTAGTTGTCGTTATATATGAACGTGTTAATTAATTAGTAGTCAGAAAGTGTTCTAATAGACCTGATACATTCTACATGTAAACTCGTGAGAATAAGGCCCAGCACCTACAGTTCTAATTTGGACTCAGCGGAAAAAAGGTAGGTTTAATTTTTTTCCTCTTTCTTTTCTTTTCATTCTTTCGTCCGGCCACAATAATTCCTATAGTTATATTTTTTTTTTTATAATTTCTCTTCACTGTAAGTGTTGATCGGGGCGTGGTATTGGCACACTCAGCGGGTTATGTTTAAAGTAATCCAAAGTGGGTCAAGACCGGACGGACACACATATTCATTCCTTATATTCGTTTGTTTAATCTAACAGGACTATCCCATACGGCCCGGCTTAAAATACCCCTTAACAAGACTGCCAGAGCTACGGAGTCACGGACTCATCTCGGCCACCAGATGCCGACCCACACCACTCGTGAACGGCGGGGGATTCGTCCCGCCCTGTCCCCCGTCCGGCTCGCCAGTCCCCCTACATCTTGGGCTCCCCACACCACTATAAACCTGCCTTTTTCTTTCACACACCATACACTTTCGCGAATTCTTGTTAATTACCAAGTTTTCGACTGGATACAATAAAAAGGTTAAAATCCAATACACACGTTTTTCCTGCTGTATTGTCTCGGAATAATAGTCCTACTATCCTCTTCTGTCTTTGTGACCCTGTAGGGCTGCCGCCTTCCTCCCTCTATATGTTTACTTATTTGTACTCGTTTCCGAGGCTACTAGACACTCTGACCTTATTATTATTAATATTCCACATAGATCTCACAATACCTAGTTACCTGTTAACAGTACACTCATTCATTATTATTATTATTAATTATTATTATTATTATTATTATTATTATTATTGATTATTATTTTTTATATTATTCTACTAATTTCCGTCATTATCTGCATTCATTGGAGATTACTATCTAGGTTATTTACGTGGCATCTACTCTAGGTCTCATACGACTCTATTAGGGCATCCATTAGGTGTGAGTCATTATATTCGTCCACTATACCACTATCTGGCCCTAACATTATAAATCATACCGTCTGGAAGAAGTTTTCCTTTAAATAAAATTTAGTGAAGCAAAATATTGCGTAATACAAAATGCTTTTACAAAAAATCTTCGAACTCAAAATCAAAAAGCCTCAGCGCCGTATTCAATAGCCTAGCGTGGGTAACCACGTTAAAATGTAATTCCGCGAAGCGCCCGGTCAGACCAGTCCTGGAAGAGTAAAGTACACGGCAAAACATGATTTAGGGGCCATGCGTATCTAACGGAGTTTTGGTCTCCTGTTAATATTCATAGGTACTCGGAGGTCTATTGAGTAGGTGAGGACTAGGACGGAGTTTGATTACCCTCCTCTTATACCCTACCTTACCTTTCGGTTCTAGCTATTATGCGATAATATATATTATACTCTACACTATGGAGATATACGGGAATATGTAGAACTACGCATATATCCGTCTTAACGTTCGCTCCGCGGGATATACGTGAGCCCGGTAAAGTCGTGAGTAAGTATGAACATATTTATATATCACTCTTAGGCCGTATATAGCTGGCTGAGTATACTCTATTTTACTCACTTATCTGAATTATTATATGTTTATTATAATAACTAAGTTAAGTTCAAGATGTGATATATATATAATTATATACTGAAATATATATGAATTACAATTTATGTCATCATATCCATCCTGAGAAGAGGCCAGCATAATGCTAACTTGGAAAACTTTATCTAAGAGAAGTTGACTAAAGAGGAAGAGGTGCAGCGCAAATAACATATCATATTTAGTTAATCAGAGATCCAGTATGTATATAAACCACACTATTGAAATTAAAACAATTAATAATATATAAGAATTACTAACCGATTGTGTTTCACCAATTACTTCATTAATAGTGTTACGACAATGTTGCTAGAAGAAGTTAGTCTTATTATATTTTTTGCAGACACCGAAGAAGCTGGAGTCATCACCAGGACCTACACGAAAGAGCAGTCGCTGTCAATACGTTGCCAATGTTGAAATTCGAACTATTTCCCTTTTAATTAAACTAAAGTAATTATCGAACCGATAAGTGGTTATCTCTCTAAAAATTAAAGATGATAAATAGTCGGGAGTTTTCATATCACGGCACGCACCGGGGAACGCACTCCGGGGTGGACACTTCTGTCCACCCATTTGTCCTCCTCGGCTCGAAATACCTACCCTATCAAAAGGCTACTATATTATAAAGAAAAAATAGCATTTTAATTATTCTCCAAAAGCGTTACAAAATATAAAATGGTATTCTATCTGGCAACACTTTCCTTGTATCTTTACCTGTGAACTAATTTCGTCCAGAGAATCACAAGTCAATCAATCAGACGTGTTGACTTTGCACAGGTTCTTATACTGATCTTATACTGATATTTTGTGGGGTTACAATAGAAAAAAGAGCCACTTTTAAGAAAATACTTTTATTTTAAGTTTTGAAGTACTATGAATCATTATTTGCTTGAAATCAAAAAATGCATTTAATTTTTATTTTCTTTGTGAAAGATGTTATATTATAGTTTTCTCTAGTTAACATTAATTTGACCTGCCTATTCCGGAATCATTTTGACATCTTGTATAAAATATAATGCTTTTCTGTATATATATATATAGTATATCCTATAACACCCATCATAATTTGTTTGTTTGTTTATTTATTTCTATATTATATATCTTTCTTATATAATTATTAATTATTATTCTCTCTCAAAGTGAGTTTAGGCTTCCTCCTCATATTACTTTAACTAATACCCTTATACACCCCTCTAACTTAACACCTTAATATTATTAGGCTTACCTAACTACTACAAAGACCCAAGATATAAGAAATAGTTCGTAGGTAAGGATAAAAGGTAGGGAAGGGAGGAAAGGTAAGAAGAAGAGAGAGATTCATCAAACAAGTATTCACTAATTATATCCCAAATATGCTAATATATTTTAATTGTTAACTGTAGTATATTAATTATTATTTAATATTATGATTAATTTCATTATTAATTAAAATTTATTATTTAATATTGATATTGATAATTTCAATATATTATTTAATAAATTATAATTTATTAAATTAATTCTCATTAATTCTTAAGATATTATTATTATAAATTATTTTATATATTCTTATATTATATTAATTTATATAATATATATTTTATATTGGTATATGTTTCAACTACTCTCACCTATGATTTGTTTTAAATAATTTTTAAAATCAACAACGTACATATTTACTTACTTTATATATTTATATTTCTTCACTATTACAGTAAAAATGAAACTAATTTTGCTTCGCGCTGTTCTTTAATTGAAGTTTTTTATGAAGAAATCTTTCTACGAAAAGTTTTTCGAGATTTTAACCCTATTCTTCCTACCTATACCATTTGTCTTTATTACCAACCTCACGTTCTCACTCTCTTTTCTCCGACTTATTCTTACTACCGTATTCCTTAACCTAGAATGTTCTACAAACGAACCGGTTGTCGTGTTACATTTTTTTTCCAGTCTGCCCTTCCACCTTCTTACCTATATGTTCCCTTTTGGCCCACCGCTTATCGACATGCTTTAGAAATAGCGGAGAGTCACAACAGAAAACTTCTACGCCCACTACACTACCTAGAAACATACTAGGTGTACTCCCTTGGTTATCATCGAACGAACTCACACTCACGGAACATCACTTCGTTACTTTCACAAGACACACCAATTACATGAAATGCACCCTCTCTACGAGCGCAACAAAGTTGAATACGCGCATTACTAGATACACCATCGTTGAGCACTGTAACAGTCATTTATGTACACTCCAACTTAGCCATATTCCCACGCTCTGCGAATGGAGTGCGGAGCGAGATTGCCACAGAAGCTATCGACACCATCTCTCATCTTTCACTCAACCCTCAATTTAATGCGTTGAGTCGTTGGCGAGGGTACTCCACTTTATACCGCACACAAACTCATCTCGGACAGGCCCAGAAGAATTCATGTACACTTAAGGGGATCACTCGATTTTAGCACCCCAACTCAAGAAGACCACGACTACTACTCCTTAACGCCACTCCTACTAGACAGGGGCTTGACTACCTATGCAACTAATTGGTTTAATAAACATCATCTCATACGCGTCCAACCAACAACATCATAAACACCACACCTCTTTTCTCTGCTCCCACAATCTCACATTCACTTTGAGACTCTCACTCTGCCCTGCCTCCTCTCTTACATCCACTGGACGGACATCATCCGGACCTTCGCTTTTCAACTCTCATTGGTTGGTGCTCTTCCCTGCCATGTCATCTCGACGTCTCACATCTCTGGTCGGTGCTCCCGCGCCTCCTCACCTCCTGGTCGCCCCTCGTCAGTTTCTTCTGGGTCCTTCTTTGGGCTTTACTCCTCTAGGCGTATGATAACTCTTTGTTTTCGGGCACTGTTCGTTTATTACTCATCGTGCTTTATATGTTATATTATTATCATTTTGACTTGTTTCTCTCTTATCTGATTACCCGACTTACACCTTGGAACCTGTAACACATGCTCCCACTCTTTACATACATATCCTTTATTTATACTTATTGTTGAGAGAGTGTTGGTACTGTGTTGCTTAGTCTTTACATTTAACTAGTCTATTGCTACGTTGTAATCCTTATAATTGGAGGCTTTCAGAGGTATTAACTATATTCGAAGCTATTTTTTTAGATTTATTTTATATTTACTTATGCACTAATATGATACCGGGGGCTCCACCTCAGTTCAGAATCCCCTATAGATCCAGCATCCTGTCCACCACCATCCTCCACGGTCTCCCCCTTTTTTTCCTCCATCTCTTCACCCCACCCGCCTTACATTTCTTTCTCTTCAGTTGGGCTCAGGACTTGTAACATGTTATCAGCACCAACGTTTACAAGTATGAATATATTAGTATTTTCTTTGTGTTAATTTTTTCCTCTTAAATGATATTTGGCAGAGTCAGCTGGAGCTGGCACTGGTCCTGGAGCCGTAGCAATTTATATATTATATATATATATATATATATATAATATATATCTATATATATATATACCTCTCATGTTCATTCTTTACTTCACTCATTTATCATAGGCCAATATTAATCCGTAGCTAAAGCCACGTTTTTATCATCACACTAACTATATATATATATATATAGTATATATATATATATATAATAATATATGTATAATATTAATATATATAGATCATAATCCATACTACTACTATAGTTACGGTGAGGTAGGCAGGGAGCTTATGATTACCGTGAATTTATCAGCTATCATATTCACTCACTCAGCAGTATACCGCTTGCACCGGCCGCTTTCCTGCCCGTATATACTACTTATAATATAATTGAGCTAATAACCTATATATATATATTACCGTGAGATAGTATAAATCTCTCGTCTGAATAGGGTATTTACTATAATATAGTACTGACGTTTAGGTTACTAGATATCGTATATATATATGTCATGAGGTACTATCATATTCTGAGGTCGCATCGCAGTGAATACGTAGAGGGTACGTATATCCCCTATATCTCTAATACCCCACTATATTCTAGTTTATTAATATGATTATCCGCAACTTGCGACATTATTATAATTGTGCTGAGTGCACTATAGTACTGTGTAATAGCTTGACCATTCTTCGCAGGTGTACAGGTATACAGACATAGCGATTCATTTCTAGAGAAAGATATCGATTTATAACTCATCTGCCTTCTAGAAGAGTTCCCGCACACTTACCCTGGCGTGAAATTTATACGAGAACTGGGTTTTTGAATCTTAAAAGATATTGTCATGCGGCTTCTGTGAGGTCACGTACATATAGTATTATATATTCCGGCTCATATTATTTATTCAATATTGGTAGGTTACCCTATAACTAATAATAATATCATTCGACTATATATATATATATAAAAAATTAGGTAATATATATATATACTATTATATATATCTATTACTGTTATATGGATAATCTATTTATAATCTATGCATTTTTATTAATATATGTATATATTTATTAATAATAACTAATATTGACGATTTCCACATATACTCAAATAGTTATATACTGTGTATCATTATAAACTCATCTCAGCACTATCTGTCTTTTACCTTATCCCATTAGACATGCTTATTGTAGATAATTACGAGGGTAAATTATATAGGTATATATGTAGTATAGTAACTGATACGGAATCACATCGGGCTTATTCGGATGAAAAGGATCATTTACATCTATTTAATGAGTTAAATAGGTCCTAATTACCGTTATACTTTCGTATATCGGATATTATCTGGTATCGATACGTATTATATATTAAGCTCACAATAGTATTATATAAATATGGTAATAGAGATGCCGTTTGAGGGTGATAAAAGTAAGATCTAACATCCGAGTATTTTAAGAACCAATAATATATAACATATTCAGTAATTATATTAATATTGTACCTCTTAATCTAGGTATGAAGAGTTTTCGCATTTCGTTTGTAGAAATTATATAACAGATAAAATAAGTATGTTTCTGAATGATGCACAATATCGATATTAATTAAAATAAAAAAAAACACACACAGTTAAGAATTTATGCACTACATTACACAATAAAATAATATAAATATATATAATTTCACGGGATCATTATAATATCATAATTATATACTATTATATTATATTACTATATAATATATATCTTCTGAGATAACTATCTTTTATATATTAATATTATATATACAATACTATAACTATATAATTATTATTATTATAAGATATATCTATATATATATACATAATATATTATATCTCTATATATATATCTTTTCTACTCTATAATATTATTATTATATTAGACTATAATAATAGTCAATAGTTTCACATTCAACGGGGGTTCACTTAATTTCAAGTTCAGCCGGGTACTTTTTCTTTTACACTTATCCTTTAATTTGTCTTTATGGTTAGGTATAGTGATTAAACGGTTATTCAGGTATTATTAAGGTTTTTAGGTTAAGTTAAATTAGTTAAGTTGTTATTTAGGTTAGGTTAATTAACTTTTGTTAGATATACCTATCTAACTTAACATAACCATAACCTTTATATCCATTTCAGAAACCATAATTCAGTTGCTAAATAATTAACTGTAAATTTGAGTGATGAGATTAATACTTCTTAAATATAATATCTATATTTAATATATATATAACTACATTATTATTATATAACTATACTATATATTTATATATATTATTATATATTAAATCATCTATATATATATATATTATTATTTAATAAATTTAACTATATAATACTATAATATATAAATCTACTATATATATATTAATATACTTAGGACCTATCCGTACTATCATTAACCTTACTATATAATATACATATATATAATATACTCATATATATATATTTTAAAACCATAATATACTTATACTACACTACCATCTTGCTCCTTCTATCTTTATAAATATAAATATATATAATGTATATATAAGATGAAAGCGGCGGGGGCGCGAGAGGTACGTAGATAGTAAGAGAACGCGGGAGCAGATGAGAAAGATAGAGTCTATAGGCAGAAAAATGTTTATGATTGTCAAATTTGTCCTTTATTCACGTAAATGACCCATTAGTACCATATATATATACCAATGTCAATTATATGAGTGAGTGAGATATTATTATTATTTTCCACTATTATTATATGTAATATTAATATATTATAAACTTTTTTATTTTTTTATATTTTTTATTATTTTTTTATTGTTTTATCTTTATATATTTGGTTATAGATAATAAGTTCCTTTGTTCTTGTTTTTAATTTATATAATGTTGGGGATAAATTATTTATAATATTTTCTATTATATATTAATTATTATATTAAATATTAATTTAAATAATTATTAATTTTAATATTACTTATTAGTATTGCTTACTCAAGTTTGCAAAAATAAAATTAGCCATATCTTTTGTAGTGTCTGCTTACGTCGCGAGAAAATAATCTTTTATTCGCCCTGCCTATCAACTTTCTATCTGCACTTCATCCTCCGTATCTTTCTCCTTCACTTATTCATTCACCTTATCACTTATCTCATCTACCTAGCTTATTACTACTTTCTTCTCTTTTTACTTCTTCTTGCCTCTCTTCTTCATATTTTACCTTCTTTCTTACTTCTCCAGCACAGTTAGATGAGACCGTCTACACTACAGTTATGACCTCAAAGGTCACAGGAGGCATGTACACAAACACATACATTCATACACGTATATAACCTAATACAATACAGACATCATCATATATACATCATCATATATACATCATTATACAAACTACTCCACCCTTCATTCCCCACCATCACAATTCTACGAACTAAAATTAAAAGAAACTATAAAAAACATCTGAGGCCGATGAAACTTAGAGTTATACAACAGATCAAACAAAAACAACAAATCATCCAATCATACTAATTACAACACAGAACAAAACAACAACACAACACAACAACAACACAACACCACAACAACAACACAACAACAGATACAAAATACAGAAGATCAAGACCAATAACTAAACATCATTGAGTAATGCTAAAATAAAATATTAATAATAAAATTTCATTAAATAACATATAATAATGTCAATACCTCATTATAGATATGAAACATAGTAAATCAATAGTAGTAGGGTATGATCACTACTAAACTACATGATGTATAGATATACTTATTTACTGCTTTACTGCTTTTAACTTATCATATATATACACATGTGAGAGAGCTTATTATAGCATTTACCTGAAACCATTTGTACGCATACATATCTACATTATATATTATATATATATATATATTCAATATAGTAATATAATATACAATTATATTATCGAAGTATTACTTCAAACAATTAAGGAAGTATGATTAAATATATATTAATTATATTATTAATTATTATATTATTATTATTAATATTATTAATTATAAATTATTATTATATTATATTATATTAATTTATATTATTAATATTGTTATATATATTATTATTATTTACAAAGTTGGATACGATACGTTGATTATTAAGTTTCTCTTATAATTTACTCTATACATATATATACATACTCTCTCTATATAAAATGTTAACGAAAAATAATGCATTTAAATATTGTGAAATGGATTTCATTTACATGACATAGCGGCTAATAAGAATGCAATGTCAAGCTTGCTCTATCGCAATGGGGTAGAGATTTTGGAGAACACTACGAGTATGAGAGACTAATAACTAAGCAGTCATAGTGAATTATGAGAAGGGAATGGTGATGAGTAATACTTTGTGAGACATAGCACTGTGCAGAGGTGTCGACAGATTAGAATATGAAGAGTATATGTAAACGTTGGTCACAGAGTACCAAACCGTTGCTCAGACCACGTTCACTCTCAGCTTTACAGACGTGCAGGAGCTCGAAACATCTATGATGACAAGAAAGTTCAGGAGCAAGATCAGCGTAGCACATTCTTGATTGTGGTTTACCTTCTGCATCTATACGCTCATCCACATATCACAAGGACGCTGACTAAGTATCCGTTCTAACGCGAGAAGAATTTAATCTATATAATATATATATATATATACCTCTTGTATACTATATATCTACCATCTTACCCGGGCAGTTAGCACATCCGGTGTGGAGTTTATTACTTCTTTACTAAAGATAACACTACATGAGAATCAGTAAATCTTAACTACAGTGGTGTTATGATCATCATACATCATTTAATATACCACGAAGACAGATGTTTACAATGAGTCCGATGAAAATTATTAGTGTTATTGATAAACATAACAGTGAGAGTGAGAGGCTCATTAGGCTAAAATGAATACTTATTAACCCTATAATGCAGCTTTTTAACTACTCGTAAAATATCATTAATCAGCTAGTAGATAGGAATTCAGGGCACGTATCACAGCTTACTCTAACTCATCCTCATATAATTATACAACACTATATGAGGATAGTTAGGAAAGTTAGGATCATAATTGGGAGCGACACGAAACGTGTATGTATATAGCTTTAGATGTATAGATATAATAATTTGTGAGTACTAATTTATGTTATATATCTATACTTAAGGATTACTTATCTCAGGATATCATAACACCTGATATGAGTTAATATGTCATGAAGTATATACGGTAAGGGTATGAGTAAGGTAATATGAGATGAGAGTGAAATATAGTTTATCTAAATATGAAGCATAAGTATATAATAATTATTATATAAGTAAATAATATAACGCCGAAGGAACTATATATACTTTATAATACAAATATCAGAAATGCGGTTGAGATATCTGAAACTGTTATTAAAACAGAATTGCCTAGAACATATTAGATGGTATGCAAGAAATTTAGTATACATATACTTGAAACGATGTCTATGAGTATAAGCTATTATCTTATGCAGACGACCAGAGACAACATAACTATGTAATATTCATGAAGAGAGGAGCTTTATTTACATTTTGTGCATTTAGATTAGGATATACAGAAGGAGATGTATATATATATTTTACAGTTATAATGCTTTACATGAATAGATACAACTATATACATAATTGTGTATATATATAGTATATATATATTATGAGAGAATTTTATAAGTGAGTATCTTAATTCTTGAGTCTTTCAGTGTGTAGATAGGTTATTGCTATATTGAGTGAATGTTTATAAAGTGTTATATATATGTATATATATATATGACTAACCTTATATAATATAAATATATATATATAATATATTATTATAGTATAAGTATTTAAATCATATATATATATAAAATAATATAATATTATTATATATATCTTTTGTGAAATAAAAATGATTAATATATACAGTATATATATTATAGTACTGTGATATATTATTAAAAAGTATCCTAGCTATTATAATGTATGTTAATAGGTTCTTAATATATATATAGTTTAATGTATACTTTATATATATATATTTATCGTTTATATATATCGCTTTATGTATAGTAATAACTGATTTATTCTAGTATTTATGTTATATAAATTTATTTGATTATTGAATTAATATTTGACTTTTTGTATAATTTAATACGTTCTATTGTTCATATTTACGTTTGGTACATATTTAAGCGTGGTATATTTCTTACGTTTGAGTATATATCTTAATGTTTGTATATTTATGTTTGTATGTATATATGACTCTGTATGTTTATGTCTGTATGTTTTTAATGTATTTTATGTATATTTTATATGTTTTATATAATAATATATTCATATATCACTATGTGCGTATCTATACATATATATATATCAATAATCTCATTAATATATTAATTATAATATATATATCATATATCTAATATATAATAATATTATATAATATATATACTCTAATTATATCATTCATATACCCATATATATATTTGTTCAGTTCTTATATACTCAATCATACCTTCGAAACCTACTACACTAATAATCGATATATTACCTATCTCCTACGCCCCTTCCTAGTCATGGCTATTTGAGGGTCTAATTCATTGTTTCTTCCGCCTGCTACATGTATGTGTGTGCAGTCATAATCAAGTAATTAGCTGCTAGTAATATAAATACTTTGCTAGTTAAACATAATTATATAAGGATATAGGTGGAGGAATATTTTATCACATTAGCCCCGTGCATATATATAACTATTGAGGTAGTTCACTGTATAGATAATATCAAGAGATAGTTTATGAGTATTATATATATATAGTAGCACTTCGCAATAACGGCTATACGATATTAAATCATTGGAAATGTACAAGGTCATAATATATGTAAATTAGTAGACATGCGCCAAGTTTTAAAACGAAAGAATAGCTGAGTACGTTTAAGGTATGTATCCATCTTATTATTCATATAATAATAATATATCTATGAATTTTAATAATATGAAAGGAATCAAAAAAGTTCATTAAATGAATATTTTTACATTATTATCTAAAGCTAATTTAGCTCTCACACACTGGTACGAGACAGCATGTTATATTTCATAGCGCTACAATCACGCAGGACTCATATAGGATCTGTTGCGCTCATGTTGGCCCTCAGAAGGACATGAGCAACTGAGAACCTAGGATATCAATGTTACACAATATTGGTAGGAGGTTCGCAACGATACAAATGTTTCGTTGCACACGGAGTTTGCCTTTTTGGACCGGAGTGTGGGTCTATACCTGACGGGGACTCCCTCAGACGTGTAGAACAATGTTTGACTTGGTGTGCAAGGCTCAAACAGACATTTCCATGGGATTATGCGTCTATATATGATGCTCTACAACCAACTCTCTGCAGCATAATCCACAACGATGATAGCTGAGCTCGCAACTGTGTTTCCTCACTTTAGGTTAATAGCCACACCAGAACATGAGAACTAGTCCTTTGATGTCAGAAAGCTCTACTGTGTAATCCCCTCTATACTTTGATTTCTATTTAGAGAACATAGTACCAATGATATTATAGTCGTGTGGATCACTAGGCTTGCAGCGAGACGACGAGAGACGTGTAGCATGCACTACAAGCACACACACGTATTGTATTACCATAGTAGTGTAGTGAAGCTGTCTATGTATATCTTATCATATACGGGTCTATATTTATTCTATACAGTACCTTCAAGTAATGGAGTTAAGTCATTATGAACGTTGACATATATAAAAACCATCATTTATAGTAACTCATTTCCTACTCACGGTAACATATAAGCAATACTGGAAATAATAAAAATAACGAGGGTGCGTAAGATAGAAAAGGTAAGTAGGTGGATTGGAGTTGTTTTCCTCCTCTACTTATATTTTCTCATATTAATATTAGACTACCTTATTATACTCATAGTGAATTAATGCAGCTGGACCACTTAGAATTTTGTACTAACGCATAAAGGAGTATGGACACGAAAAGCGAGATATTTGAAAAACTGGAAGATTTTGCAGTGGACGTATCTTCAGGCTTTCGAGCAATTGATTTCCACGTTTTACAGAGGTCTTTTTATCACTATTACACACCTTGCCACGAAGGAACACCCGTAAATTAATACAAAAATATATATATCTCTAAATCTTCTGGTAGGTATATTCGCCTACTTCTGTAGATAAATGAGGGAACTATATCTTTATCAACTACTAACTTCAAAAGTGTCTATATATAAAAATAATCTTGAATTGAAATCTTTTTCACATAGATACGTTACAGCAGCAATGTTCACATACATGCTAAAGTGACCTAGAAGCTTCGTAACAATAACGATTATACGTTGAACAATGTTTTTTAAAAAAAAAACTAATATAAAATACAAGGTTTTATACACGTTCTCTGTCCCTCATTTTTCCAACTGTATCTTTAAACCGATTCCTATTTCCTTTCACACTTTCGTTTGATGCAATGAAATAATCGCTCTAGCTATATATTACCTATAAAATATTGTTAATAGTTTAAGACAGTCTCATTATTAGTATCTTTCACATTAAAATCAAAATTTTGCAGTGACTTTCCCATGTTTTAGATACATAAACAGTATGGGATAAAATTGGTTTCTGTAATGGATCAAGATGTATGTTCTCTGCTTACTCGTCCTTTGAAATTATCAATATTGTTCTCTTGGTTGAGATTTACTGCCATTGCAAACTATTTTTACCTTGGAACCTCTACCGTTAGTAACACTTATATCTTTATATCGTTAATATTCACCTAAATCTTAATTGCTAAAAAAAATATTCGGATATATTCTTTTTAGCAACATACCAAGGGAACCCGTAAATACCACTGCGCTCCGCTTTTTTTGGTTTAATTACCCGGAGGTTTCCCTCGTAAATATTAACTGAATTACTTTAACTTGACCAGTTACATACCAGTTCTAATTTAACACGATTGTTTTACATTTTCATCTTAGCTTTGAATGTAAATTAACGACATGTATTCGACTATTATTGAGCTGAGACACTTGAAAGTTGATAACCTTCTTGAAACCTCTAATCATTTAAATAAAGATATCAATTTCTTTTTTATTTTGTATATTCATTTATATATATTTATAATAATAATAATACTATCTTTGAATTTGATTTTCACAATTTGAACATCCATGGGTGTAACTCGGCATTAATGGCGCCATGCGAGGTAAACTTCAAGTTGTCCGTATGGCTCCTATTACGTGGCGTCACTCGACGCCAACAAAGATCATGCGGCGAAAGATCACTTGAGATGCGATTCTGGGAAGATAGGGGTAGACGGCGCGACTGTGTGCCAAGGGAGAGAGCTAGAGGGAGAGGGAGAACGTCCCGAGGAGAGTGAGACGTCACGTTGTATCCATAGAGAGTTAGGACGTCTGAGGTGTTAGTGTAGAGAGGATAAGCTGGGGTGTCGACAGAGAGGAAGAGCGAGTATAAGGTAACGAACAACATATTATAGTAGGTGTGTAGCAGCGTAATGTCACGAATAAGGAAAAGAAACACAGAGGAAAAGAGTATATAGGACGCGGGAGGAACATGTGATTAAGCGTGAAGGGTAAGTAGATAAAAGATAGCACAGGGTGAGTGGAGGAGGGAATCACATTCAGATTCAGACGGAGAGAGGTACAATGAGAGATCCAGGATTAATGCCATTGACAGGAATCGCGATGTCGGCTAATGAAGTGAGGTGTCTTCGGTGATGCAGAATGTGGACAATCAACGTTAAGAAAGAAGGAGAGGCATGCGCAAACAATAGTGCGAGGCCAGGCGAGTAGATGGAGTGAATGCGCGGCATGCATGGGCCTATGGTAATGCAGGGATCTGCATTCCATCACCAGTAGATATGGCGTATGATGGAAACGCGGTCTAGCGGCCTTGTTAAGAACCTGCAGCTATAACAATCCGTAAGAGAGGAATTAGACCGAGAACGAGCATGGAGAGTTACTAAATGTAGGGAGGAGAGTGAGAGCGGTTTTAAATGCTCGATAGCGGAATTAGGCATTACGAAGGAATTATTTGAAGTGGTGAAAAGGCAATTTGTCTGGTACGAGTTCTCATAGTTGGCGGAGCTTGATAGAGGGGGTAACCCGCAAAAAGTTTCTGAGAACAACCCAAGAACAGAAACGTTTTCCAAGGTCAGGGATGCCTGGGTCACAATATCAGCTCATGGGAGAGATTATTTGGGCGAATTTGAAGGGCCCGACTACGGGAAAAGATTCCAGGGCGTGTTGAGCGGCGGTAGCTTCGGCGTGCCATGACTGCAAAGGGCCCGCTCAGAGAAATAAATCATGCAAATAACATATCGAAACATCCTCAGCCTATCTTTGTCGTAGGGTCTATTACAGAGGATTGCCTGGTCAATCCTATGCTCCTAGTTTGACTGTGGCACTGTGGCTGGAAATAATTTTTTCCCCCTATCACCCAGAGGTTTGTTAATGATATTTGATGCACCTACGTCAATACCTCTTATTTCTCTCGAGCAGGCCAATGCCAATCTTTATTTCTCCCAGCTCGGTCTTCTTTTTACGCCCAACTCACTCCCACAAGCTATGCCATACAATGGGTACTTAGTATGATCCGCTTTGCTGCCTACTCTGACCCGCATAACGACTGCCTTCTTGACTATTACTTCTAAATTACCACGCAAATCACGATCCTCAGCCTAATAATGTTCCCATTTCTATAATCTAAGCCTATCTAGGAACAGATTTGCATTATCTTATATTCATATTCCCTCTTTCAGTTTGTTAGGTGACCGTCTTATTTTTGAGATTTCGATGATTATTTTATATTCAAATATTCTTTACAGTTAAGAATACACTTTCATTTAGTTATCAATTTATATTTGGGAATCTTCTGCTTGACTAATTCTACTTTTATTCAATATTTTACTGGTCGTATTATCGGTACACCTCTTCTCCACTTTGAGTAAGACGTCCAGAGAGCAGATCTACTATCCATCATCTCATCATCTATCATGTCCAGGTCGTTCTTCTTCATGAGATTATGGACAGATCACTTATCTTCCTAACTCGGAACAGAATAACACGTTGTTATTTTACTCAGTTTCGGTCTTTTCTTATTTATACCTTGAGAGAGGTTTCACATTTTCAACTTAGTCCTAGATGCTAAAAGTCTTCACGCAATATCTTATTATGCTTGGTAT
>JABUQX010122708.1:0-20070 GCA_015478945.1 Trachelipus rathkii | reverse complement strand
CGGGAGGGATCCAATATTGGAGATTTCAGTACCCCATTTTTAGCCCCCAACCTAACAAAATGGCCATAAAATCTAAAATGTATTTTCAGACATTTTAGGGCTGGGGTTAAAAGACACCGCCAGCACTTTATTTCTCGACTCCGACCAACGTCGTTTCGTGGTATTTTTCTGTCTGGTTTTCATGTGGTTCTCAGATTTTCTTTTTTCAGAACCTATGGTCGTTTTGACATTTTTTTTTATTCACCTCTTACAACTTTTTCGAAATGCTTCAATCGAATATTGCATAGAGTGTGGTCATTACCACAAAATGCAAGAGTAGTTAATGTTTTTTGATTTTTTGAAAATTGTGCTCAGCAATGTCGAAATTCAAAACCTCCTTTTTTTTGGTTTTAAAAAGTAAGATAAAGTTTCTTAAAGATATAGCTATTTCTAATTAAAAAGTTAAAAAAATAAAAAAAGTTTAAAACAAGAAATAGCCACATTTCAATTTAAACCTATTTTCTCAGCTTTGATATTCATATTTTTAATTTGTTAAATTTGTAATAATTGGTAAAATAATTATTTATTTAAATCTGTTGAAAATTTCTATTAAGGTTTCTTGATAAATATTTTTATTGTATTTTTGGGATTAAAATAAATATCTACTAAATCTCATTATACCCCTTTATTAAACAATATATTAAGCGAAAAGAGGTTTGGGTAATATTGGTATATTTTCTATTATGATGGAATTTATATTTATATTTTTCATATAATTTTACATTTTTATAATAGTAATTTAGCCAGTTGTTAAACGTTATTATTAAAAATTTTAAATAATATTTGATTGAACTTACATTAATAAATTTAGGGAAAGGTTTACATTACGGTGGATAACTGGTATTTATACCCAATTAATTCCATAAACTCTAAACGTATCTTTAATTAATCCACACTAAAAAACAAGGTTAAAATAGCAAATTAAATTAATTACATCGCTAAATTAATAAAAAAAATCAAATATAAATTGAGAGCAAGGCCTACATCGTCGAACTTGACTACGCTTTATGAATTCAGCTGGAGTAAAAATGGACTATGTTCCGGTAAGTTAAAAAATCGATATTTGACAAATCGATATATCAGTATTCGATATATTGACAAGTAAATAAATAATTTTTGTTTCCCATGCATTTTCATGCATGATACACAAACATTTATCTACGGGAACTCCATCCTGGTACCTCCCGACCCGTGATTGTTGGTGATTACTATTTCACTTCATATAAAAAGTTATCAAATATCGATATATCAAATATCAAAATATAAATATTTCTACCTAACGAATCATAATTCAATTTTACTTTAATTAAAAGAATTCATCAGACGTAGTTACGTTCGTCAATGTAGGCCTCGCTCCATGAATTTATATTTAGTTTTTTAATAATTTAACGACATTTTAATTTATTTAATTTGCTTTCCCAGCCCTATTTTTAAGTGCATATTAATATAAAATAATTTTCGAGTTTCTATAATTAATTAGAAATAAATGCCAGTTAATCCCCTTAATGGAAACATTTACCTGTATTCATAATAATACAACTTAATATATGTTTGTTTACATTGTTTTATCCTCAAACTTTCTTAAATTTATAAATTACTTAAAAAATAATTTGTGCTTATATTATGAGTTTTCTTTTAGCAAGCCCTTATGCACCTTTTTTTCTGATACATTCATATGTTTATTTCTCCCTCAATCACAGTTGTTGCTTTCCCGATAATATCAACACGGTTGTCATCTCGAATTATGAGGGTAAGGTCTCCACCACGATTTGAACACTGACGACCTATTCAAGGAGGATATAATGCTTTTGAGATTATATAATTTTGAAATCATTAGATCACTTTTTTTAAAATAATAATTGCTAATTGTGCAGTTAATTTAACTACAAGTTCTTTACTTACACTTTAGCTTCTTCAGGTTTAACTGTTCTGACCAGTACGGACCAGAAACTGTATGAGCTGAACCTGAAACATTTATCAATTTCCTTTAGTAGAGATTTCTCTTTTCTTCCTTCAGAATTATCAGTAATCGAAGAACAATTTAACGTCAATGAGACCCTAAGCTTTAGTAATTGCTTAATTTTTAAAGGATGTAGATAATATAAATTATGTTCTTTTATGAAATCACTTAAATTTATATATTTTTTTTCATAAAGACAAAAAAATTACCTGTAACAGGGTCTTCAGGTATTCCATACCAAGGTGCAAAGAATCTTGATATGAAATTATATTCTTGAATGCCTCTTGAGGTATCTTGATTTTGATGCAGATCTCCTTGAAGAGTTACAATAACATCCTGAAAATCAGCTCCATCAATTAGTTCTAGGAGTGCTTTTGGATCAGGCGAAAGCGATTGTAGATCTGATCTAACAATAAACATAACGTTTCATAAGTATTCAATAAGTGTTCAGTTATATAATTCATGTTTAAATATTTACTTAAGATTTTAAAAAATAATATAGAAACTTAGTATGCGTATCAGTTTTATAGAAGCAACAATTAAAAATAATAATAATAATGATTTGAGTAAGGCTTACTAATGTAGTATTAGCATATAATTCTCTTCCAACCATTCAGTATTATTTTTAAATAGATTTTTTTCTTCCATAAATATGGGAAATTGGGTTCAACTTTTATTTCGGAAATTAAGTAATGAATTTCATGAGACAAATACCCAACGGTAACTGTTGAAAAAGCTTTACATAAAAGTATTTATTTATTTAATATACTTAATATAAATATATAGGTGGCCCATAATAGTCTTAACACTTAATAATAATAATCAATAATAATAATAAAATAATAATAATAATATAATAATAATATATAATAGTAATAAATCAATGAATATTAATAATAAATAATAATTAATTAATTATATATAATCTAATAATTAATATGAACTAATAATTAAAGAATAATATAATTATAAGTATAATAAATTAAACCACACTAATTATAATATAATAATAATAATAATAATAATAACTCCATACCTTTAAATGAGAGCTCGTCGCAGGCAGAAAAAAATCTCCCCTAGGACTTCACGAGATTGCGACGGACTCTCACAGTTATATCTCGACCAACGTAGGGGTTCAATCCCTTGGGACCAGGAGGCCGCAAACCACTATCTCGTTCAAACACAAACCTCCGCTCATTAACTCCTGTTATGCAGCCTTTGCGTCTGCCTGCTTGCCAAACTCAAATTATTTTCATTCAGACTTTCCTTTACTGACTCAATTCACTTTTTCTTCGGTCATCCCAGGGTAGGTCGATTCCCAACACATTCATAACTATACATCCTCCTAACCAGCCGGATTAATCATCCATCTCTCCATGATGACCCATCAACGCAATCTCAACTGTACTTCGTCGTTTTTCTCTCCATTACGCCTATCTTCACACCTACACAACTCCCAATTTCTTTAATTCCTCATTATTATTATATCTTTTCATCTGAGAAACACGCCCCCTAAGATTGTCATCTGAAACAACGACTGTACATTAATCTAGTAATCTTGTTCCATCCTTACTTCCACTACTACATTATGCAACAGGTAACAAATTCCCCTCATGCCAGAAACCCTAGCACCAACTCTTCCAAGACTCGAGTCTGATTTCACATCCAGCAAAGGAATTTAATGCCTGACACCAGTCAATGCTTCCCCTACCCATTACACAACTATTCCTACTACCACTTCGTGCATCATTCAGGTTCCCCGTACTCCCCACATTACTATCCCTAAAAACATCTAACACTCCGAATAACTTTGTTAACAATTGTCTTCCAACCTCCAAACATGGCTTCTACCGCAGACTATCTTCACTCATACCATACCTTACTTTCAAATCTCCTTTACACACACACCCCAACCCCTACAACCCATCCTCCTATTCCTTCAGATTATCGCTACACAAACCAAATTATCGCGAGTACAATAAACAGGGCAACTCTTACACTCCTCTTCAATTTACCGCATTCCGTATACCTTCCCTACTCACCAACTACCTCCAAATACATCTCGCATTCACAACATCGGCACGTATACAGCCAACCGTTACCTAATTAAACGCCGAGGTACATTAACCACATTCCTTTTCTCAACTCCACAATTAATAATAAAAACCATCACCATTTTGAATTTTACATCACCGCTACTCCACTATCGTCCATACACTTATCCTCTTAAAACCTATTAAAAAGCACTGCCCTACCAACATCATTATAGTCACATGAACACCTGCCAAAGAGCTCCCATATTAATTCCGCCATACACCTCCAAACCTAAAAGTATACAATTTACTTCATCCTTATCTCTCATTTCTCAATCACTTGTTCACAAGTGAAAACTCTGTCTCACATCCTCTAGCCCTATTTCTAAAATGCCCCCTTGTAGCTTTCGTTAATCGTTCCCCAGTCATACTCGACCCACTCTTCAATCAGAAAATACCTTCATATATTCTTTCCTACAACACTTTCAATAATTTTCAATTCCTCCTCTAATTTTATGAGTTTCCACATATCTCCTTCTTTATAATGGCCCCCTCTCTCTCATCTCTCTCTCTCTCTCTACTTCTCCTCTCCCGCTATATATTTATATATATATTATTATTATATATTATTATATATATAATATATACATATATATATACTCTCGTATTATAGTATATATATTATTATATATTATATACATATATCCTATATATATATCATATAATTTAGAAACTATTTTACTTTATTTTGTAAACGATTATTTTTTATGAAATTATACCCTTGGGCTAAATTTTATAATTTTTTCTTTAATATTATTTGAGAACATATATAGTTTTAGGCTAAAATGAACTACAAATTAAAACTTTCTGAGAGAAAAGTAGGAATTAGTATCAATAAAAATATAAGGGCTTTTTTCAGAATTTTGACGTCATAAGGACTAAATATAAATTTCAAATCACGAAATAATATTAGGAGATTCTCTGGTTGGTTGTTCAAATTATTGTTCCTTCTTTCTTGATATCCTAGACATCCTGATGAAGCCAGAAACGCCAATTTCTGAATTTTCTGTCAATTTGAAGTCTCCTTTATCTTGTTGAAATTATCTAGATTCTAAATAAAAATTTACTCCATAATCTTTTCTTTTTTTTGTGTGTGGCAAATCTGAAAAGGGAAGCCTCATTTATATTGATTTTATGATTGTTAACTGAACGATGAAATGGAAGCCGAGTTGATAGAATCATTTAATAAATCTTTCTTATATGTTGCAATATTAATCTCCTGGTAAAATCAGTTATTTCCCCAGTATAGATGCTAGAGCATTGATGTCATGGAATTTTCTAAATACATTGGGACAGATGATTAGTTGATATTATGTGGTCTGAAAAATTTCTTTTTTAGAGAAGAAGGAATTGTGTGAAATTAATATTGTTGGAAATGTTTTTAATATTGATAATTTAAATATATGGGATAGGAGATAGTTAGGTTATCTTTTTAGGGATTGGGAGGGTGGACTATTATAATTTTTTTTTCTTCGCTTTGTTATAGGCTAAATTAATAACATAAGGAGGGATAATTTAAATTTAGAAAAAGCTAAAGGCAAAGAAATTTTAATCTTCTGTGGAAAGAATTCGGGAGGGAGAGATAACTTCTACATGGCCCCTTAGGTACTGTAAGATGATATTTTTTTGTTTAGTTTTCGAAACACTACACATATTTCACGGACATTTACAGTTTATTAGTAATTATTATGTTCTTATTTTATCTTTTACACATTTTTTCCATAATTTCTATTATCCCTTTCTCGACACATTAGTTTTTCTTGGAAAAACTCTCCACACTTTCTCTTTACCTCTGTCTACAGAAAGCCAACTTCTTCTTACATACGTTGGTTTTCTACCCATTCTTTCAACACCAAACTTGCTACTCTTTCCTCTCTTGATTTACGAGCCCTTAATATCTGCTCCCCCCCCAAAATCTTTCCACGAAATATAACATCTTCTCTTCCTATACTTTTTTCCAAATTAAATTGCCCTCCTATGTTTACTTAATTTACCTATGTCGTAGCCATTTTTCCTCTGCATTCGGAGTATAGATCAGCTCCTAAGCGTGGTTTTATCTAACTTATCTTACTAATCCATTTTAATTTAACTTTAAATAATAAAAAAACATTATTTTCACATAAGTAGTTAAAATAAAACAAAACAATAATTAAGGTAACTATATTTTGGCACTTCTCATTCCTGAATATTCTGTATCTAACTTGTATTTAAACAAATTCCATTGCCATCATGCTCTAGCATCTATAGTTGGCAAAACAATGATTTTACCAGGAGATTATATTCAAAGGCAAGATGTTATTAAATTTGATGTGTGTGCTTTAAATTTTCTCGTCTCAGTCAACATCATAAAATATCAAGGTAAATAAATGGCCCATGTCAAGGATTTGCATCAGGTTTAAAAAAAGAGAAAAATTTATTGTTAATATTGTTTTTATTAATAATCTAGATAATTTCAACAAGACACCAGGAGACTGTCAAATTGGACAAAATTGCAAAACTTTCTTTTCTGCTCGTCATCAGGATGTCCTTTAGGAATTATCAAGAAGAAGGAATCATAATTGAACACACCAACTCAGAGATCTCCTACATTATTTGTCTTTTGACAAAGTTATATATTTAGTTTATAATAACATTTAAAATTCAAAATAGAATGCTGTGGTCTGTTTGATTAACTGACCGAAATCTAAAGATTTGTGGATCTGCTAAAATAGTTAAATGTCAGTCTTTACAAATGTTTTTGTGTGAAATAAAAAAATTTAAGTTTATATTGTCAAAGGTATAAATACCATATATATATTACTATATAATATACTATATTACTTTATATATATATATATATTATATATGATATATATATATATATATATTTCATATTATATTACTATATATCTATAATATATCTATTATATTAATATTATATATATATTTATATATATATTATATATTATTTGAAATTTACTTTTCTGCGTCAGTTTATATGATATCTGGTACCTTTACCTCTGGTTGCAAGCAAATAACAAATATGAACGATTTAAATTATTCATTATACCCTAGAAGTACACTGGAATTTTACTAAAACTTTCTGTAATGAATTCGCTCAAAAGCAGAAAGTAAATTCTTTCGTTCCCGTGAAGTTATATGAGTGAACTGAATGCGGTAGAGCTTTCCACTTCATTGTCTGAAGTCTCTTCAAGCCGCTTGTATGAACTGCACCAACTCAGGGAAGAAACTAATTCGGAATTAGTTTCTTCCCCGAGTTGGTGCAGTTCATACAAGCGGCTGAAGAGGCTTCAAGATAGAAGTGTAAGCTACCGCATTTACAGTTTCACCTCATAAACTCATGGGAAAACGAAAGAATTTTTACTCTGTTTTGATCAATTACAATATAAAAAAGATTTTAGATAACAATTTTATTGGCTGAAAATAAAATTAAATTTTTTTAAACCTAGGTTACTATTATATTACGTATAATATATATAATATTATATATATGATATATATATATATTATATATATAAATATATATATTATATATTATATATATATAATATATTATATATCTTATATACATAATTATTATATAATAATATTATATAATATATAACTATTATATTATTTATGTTATTTAATTATTTGTTGGGTATTTTAATATCTCATATAAGCTTTACATAGTTGACATTTAGATATATATATTATATATATATATATTATTATAATATTAGTGTAAATATAATATTTATATCAATAATATATATATATATATTTATAATATATATTATACTATATATATGATATATTATATAAAAAAAATATATATATATTATATTATATATAGTATATATATATTATTAAATATATATATAAATATTATAATTATTTATAATGAATATATATCTATATAATTATTTAACATAGAGAAATTAATAATATTAATATTATTATACTTTTATATATAATATAAATATATATATTATAAATTTATATATTATATTATATATTATATCTATATACATAATATATATATATATATATATTATATATATATATATATGAGCCCGAATAAAAGAAGAGGTTTCACCTGGAAAGAAAATTGTTTTGGAAGTCCTGGTATTGCAAATAAAGATCGAAAATAAATTTCCTTCGTGGATGTTAGCATCTGAATCGTACAAATAAATTATTTCGTAGAGTTTCAAGGTTATGGGTGGAGGAGAAGCCGAATTTTTTTTTAAAACGATGAAAAAGGAATCGGCTAATTTTAAAATATGAACTGGAGCTGGAGCCTGGGCAGAAAATTACTGCCTCCAGGCCATTATGGTATTGAGCAAGAGTCTATTATATCAATAATGGAGCTTCATTGAGGGTCGGCGCTTGTATACTAAGCATTCATTGAGTTTAGTAGTATAAGGAGTTTGTAAATATATTATGTTTGTCATTCTTATTAAATACTACGTTGAATTGACTTGTTTTGAGTCTACAAGTTATCCGGGTTAAAGGAGGAAGAAGCAGGCATGATAGCGAATGGGTTAAAAATTTTGATGTGGTCAAACCTTGTCAGAGAAAAGACATTGAGTCCTAGCTGCTGAAGGTTGAGATGGTCGTAAGGTCTCAAAAGATTAGGAATGAAGAACTCACACTGCCAATGCTGCATGAAGAAGAGGCTTTAGCAGTTCTTGCTCATAGATGAGTTGGGGAGACAAGAAAACCACTCAGAGGAAGATAAAGAAAAATGATGAAAGTTTTTGGCGAAACCCATTTATGGCCTTATAGTAAAAATTTTGTGGAAAAAGTGGATGGGAGAACCGTTGGGCTATTTATGTCACCGACATAAGAAGATTAGAAAGATGTGCGGGATTGTGCGGCGAAGTAATCGCAAAGCGAGCCCTAGTGAACGGGTTGCCAGAGAACTTTGCGAGGGAAGTTCGTGCAATGGTGAATGTAGAGGAGTACGAAATGGAGGAAGTTCTATGCAGAGCGAGAACAAACGCAACGTCAAATAAAATTGAGATCTTCGGCGGGAGCGCGGGGTGGAGAAATGGAAAAGAAAAGGAATTTGGGGCAAAAGAAAGAAAAGTTGAATGCCACTCATGTGAAGAACTTCACTTCGGTAGAGAATGCAGAATGGGTAGAACAACATATTTAACTTGCTTCAAATGTGGTGGAAAAGGACATTTCACAAGGAAATGTAAACTTAGAATTTCGGGAAACGAACTGGAGGGGGCTGCTGCGTCGGAATCAGCCCTCGGACTTCATTTGTCGGCATCCCTCTGAAAAAGTAAAACTGAATGGTAAACGAGTATTAGGTGCAGTGGATTCTGACTGCACGAAGTCGATAGTCAGTAGCGATGTAGTAAGAGGAGATGGAAGAAGAGAGAACATAGTTGCGTTTGACAGAAGGAAAGTTGAAAGTAATGGAAATTGTGAGATGTATATAGAGGTTGATGGAGAAAGAAAGAAATTTCATCAACAAAGAGGAAGCCTTTTTCGGGAATCGGAAAGAAAAATTTGGTAGTATCGATAGAAAATGCAATAATGAAAAAGAATTGAAAATTGATGACAGTGAATTTTCGGGACAATTCGACGGGAAGCATTAGACTGTGAAGTAGAAGTGGAAGGAGGGAGAGCCTGCGCTAAAGAACAAGGTTGGGATGCATGAGAGGTCGATGAAAGGGGAAACAAGAAAGAAATTTGAGAAAGAAATCGACAAGTAGATCGAGGAGGGAATTCTAGTGACGTGGAGGGGAGTACAGAAAGAGAGGTACTTCCATTAATGACGGTGGAGCAAGAAAATAAGGGAAAGATGAGACCAGTGATGGACTACAGAGAACTGAACGAATATGTAATGTGCCACATAGGGGATGAGGCAGCGGTCTGCGAGGAATCGATTCAGAAGTGAAAAGGGATAGGTGGTGGAAAAAAATTGGTTGGCCTAAAGTCCACCTATCTTCAAATTAGAATTGATGAGAGTTTTTGGAAACATCAGCTGGTGAGAAATAAGGGGAGGACTTTTTGTTTGACAAGAATGGGTTTTGGGCTATGCAGCCCGCCAAGAATAATGACGAAAATTCTAAGGATGGTGAGAGACAAGGATGAGAATGTGAGAGAGGGAACTGATTCATACAACGATGAAATCATAGTTGATGAAGAAAAGTTAAGTGCGGAGGAAGTAAGAGAGCATCTGCTGAATTTTTGAACTTTATCTCTTCCATACCTCAATGGATGGTTGGTGGGGGTCTCGGGACTAAAGATCGAAAAGGACAACTTGGGAAAAACGAGGTTCTTCAGAGTATATGTGATACCAGGGATAGACGAGAAAAATATAACAAGAAGAGAGTTATTTTCAATATGTGGGAAGCTGTTTGGGCAATACCCAGTGAAGAGTGGTTGAGAGTAGGGAGCAGCTTCTTGAAGAGAATTGGGGAGGAAAAGAGGTGCAATGAGGATATAGGAGAAAGATTCACGCAAATTCTTAGATAGGTCTTGGAGGAGGTGAGAAAAGGTGATCCTGTGAAGGCGAGTTGGTTTGTCTAAGAGGGGGAAGAAGGACTGGTTTGGTATAATGCGAGGAGTTTAGCATACGGCGTAGCGTTAGAAATAGGAGGAGAGTTGGTAGAGAATTCAAGTTGGTTAAGGAAAACTCTGATTGTGGTCATATCAATGTAGCGGAATTGGATACAGTGGTGAAAGGAATAAATTTGTTTCAGAAGTGGGGATTAAAGAATATCACAGTGATGTACGATTCAAGAATGGTTGTCAGCTGGGTGGATAACGTGATTAATTCTAGAAGCAGGGTAAGATCAAGAGAACCGGCGGAAATTGTAGTGAAAAAACGTTTGAGGATAGTGTAGGAACTAATAAGAGATTTTGAGTTAAAATTGAAAATTGAATTGGGCAAATCGGAGGAGTATCAGGCCGACATATTGACACGAATTTAAAAGAAGTGGTAAAGGAGAATAAAGGATTGCAACGAGGAGCGTTATGGAATGTCGGTATTGGAAATAAAAAGGTTGCACGAGAAGATTCATTGTGGGACAGATATTATTTTGTGGATGCTGATGAAATGTTTGATGTAGAAGGTGATAAGAGATGATTTGTTCAGAGTGCATCAAGGATGCGAGATAATGACCATTTCATCTTGATCCTAATTCGGTAAATATTGCGGGAGTGGTGGATGCTTATGTGTTGGAAGTTTAGCAATCCTGGAAAAGGTTGATAATTGATGTAGCCCATTTTTGTAAATGTAAATTTTTATCAATAGTAGCCTGTGGAGAGAGTAGATTTGAGATATGAAAGGATCTGAACGGTCAAGGAGGAAGAGAGATAGCGAGAAAGATGAAGGAAGTTTACGGAACATTAAGATTGCTGAAGAGGTATAGGATAACGCGGCGTCGTTCAGATCGGTAGATGTTAAGGAAATGTGCAGGAAATGGGGAATGAAAATAAATTTCTAGAAAGTTTTCAGAGGAAACTGTAATGGGATTTTGAAAGAAACCAACAGAACAGTAAAGAGGGTATTTAGCCCGACAAGATCGGGAATAGAATAAGGGAAGGATGTGTTTCTGATTGCAAATACTTCATGCCAATTTTCAAAGGTGAAGTATTGAGAGGAGCTGCCCATGGGAAATAGAAATTAATTACGTTATGGAGACATCCGTGAGAAAGATGGTGGAAAGCCGCAGAGGTGGGAGATGGGAGGAAGAAAAATCTCTCGTGGGAAAAAAGATTTGTGGGTGAAGCCGAACGGGGCAAGATGTACAACAAAGTGGGATGTGGGAAGGAAAACAGGTTTTCTCTCCGACGACAAGAAATTGAGTGAATGGAATCGCGAGGCATCATTTTGAGATTTGAAGAAATAATTTTCATGTCATTTCATGACCAATTGAATCATAAGACTACTTTTTAGATGCTCACATGCGTTTCAGTATTAGTCTAAATGGTTGTAACTTGTAACCATGTAGTTGTGTTTTTTTTATTTAATAAAGCATAAATATTCAGAAAAGTTAAGAAAAAAAGAGTTCTTAAATAGCTTTTAGTATGCCTTTCATTGCCAATTCAAAATGTAAATATATCCTACTAGTTTCATAAATTTTGAGGATTTTTGTATTAAAATTTTTAGGAGTGAGAAAAAAAATTAGATTATATTTCATTTTTGATTACTACTAATTTCAAAACTTAACATTTTTTGATGTGCAAATTCTCTTTCCTGTTCTGTTTAATGATCTAAAAATCCAATTAAATTATACCATAGGAAGAGAAACAGAACTAAATCAATTAAGCATTATATTAAAAATAGAATGCTTACCTAGTATAATAATCCTCAAGTCGTATCATCATATATCCTGCAGTTTTTGAAAAGAGAGTTTCTTTAACTTTTTTGTCGCCAGCGATGGCGTTTATAAGTTTTTGGTATTTTTCTTGTTGCTTTTCGGTCAGAGGTTCTGGTTTATTGATGGGAAAATCCATTGAAATTCCATCGACATGTTTTTTAACCCAAATAGTTCCGCCGCTTAAAGTTTCAAATGCAATGGAATTCGATGTATTCCTGTAATTATGTTATAAATAAAAATTAAGACTCCATTTTTGATTTGATATTCAATAATTTATTTCCCGGCATACCAAGATAGTTATAATTAAAGATTATGCACATTCATTAATTGTCAGATATTGAATGTCTAATTATCAGGTATTAATATTGAAATTTAACTAAAGTGACTTAATTTTCTAAGAAGTTACTCGAGTCTACGTCTATGAGAAAAATGAACCAAAAAAAATCCAAGGATATTAAATAGAGTATGAGCTGTTGCAAGTGTTGCGTGTCGCAAAGTGTGTAGCATGAATAGTTGGGGTAAACCATCGCAAACCAATTTGTTCCCTTCCTTCCATACGTTTTGGGAAGAGTTTTTCCGGGGCTGTTACGTATGCCGTTTCCGAGAGTTGAGTTCCGTGGCTATTATTTTGCCTAAAAATCATTATCTGGTAAAGTCTGCACGAAGTGTATAATTATATATATATGACATATAATCTATAATAATATATATATTAATATATTATATATATATATATCTATAAGTATATATATTAATATATATTATTATATATATATATATTATTATATATAATATATATATATTATATTATATTATTATATATATTTATATATTACTAAATATATATATATTTATAAATATATAATATAGTATATATATATTATATATAATATATATTTTATATTATTATATTATTAATATATATATAATAATATTATATATATATATATATTATATGAAAGATTAGAGGTGGGGGTGGCAGGGTAAGGTGCTATAAGAAATTTGGAGAATGGAAGAGAGTGGAGGATGCCCTAACCTATTATATCGGGTATTTGATTTTGTGTCGCTGTAATTGCTGAAAAGAGTTTTTGAGAGGATTGGTAGAGGGATTTGTTAGGGTGTGTAAAAGGCGCGGTTTGAAAGTAAACGTAAGTAGAGTAAGGTTATGGTTGTTTGAGATAAGGGAGAGTCCAAAATGGTGAAGTTATGTTTGGATGGTGAGCAACTGGAAACAAGTGTCTGAGTTTAAATATTTCGGATATATATTGGATGAAAAAATATCATCGGATGATACAATGTGTAGTAGGAAAGTTTTGTGAATGGTAGGAAGGTGGTTCTGGTTATAAATCTTTGGTGGATGTAAAGGGGCTAAGTCCTTTTGAGTGTTATGCGCTGAGTTCTACAATGAGGGTATGTTTTGTAACGTGTGGCTAATGTTATAGTAGTTAGAAAACTTGTGTTGGAATTAAGAGGTATTATGATCCAAAGTAGAAATGTTGTTCAGTATGGACATTTAGGTAGTGTGTTTAGGATATGAGAATGAATTGATAAAATGAGGACATGTAACATTAAGTAGAAGTTTGTGTGGTGTGAAGAAAGGTAGAAATGAGAGAAATAATGAAAGTACATTGAGATTGGTTTGGTCATGTAGAAAGGATGGATGAATAGTATCGTTATGTTAATTGCGGATTGTATTTTGTGGGAGTGTGCTTGGGAATCGATTCGGTCGAGACACTCGCAGAAAAAGTGTATGAGTTACTAAAGGAATGCCTGGAAGAGATGAATGTGAGTTTGGCCGGTACGAGAAGAAAGGTGCAAATAGGAGTGAATGGCGGTGTTTTTTTTGAGGGGGGTGGGGGTATGGTTGTGGCTGTCTGGGCCAAGGGTATAACCCTACATTGACGAGATTTCATAGTGAGGGTCCATGGAATGGATGGATGATAGCTCTAGGGTGGATTTTTTTGACTGCGGCGAGTTTTCACTAATTAATAAAGGGGGTGGTAGGCTTGGGCTTTCTGTTCGACTTGTGTCATATTCTTCTAGTTCTTTTCTGTTTCTAGTGCAGGTGCCATGAGAACGCCTCACCACCAGTCAATGGGGAAAGAAGGTGGGGGATGAAATTGATGATATGATGATGATGATTGAATTGATGATGATGATGATGATGATGATTGATGATTGATTTATGTTTTATATAATATATATATATATATATATTATATATATATATATATATATTTATATATATATTATTATATATATATTATTATTATATATATATATATATATATATATATTATATATATATATATTAATATATTATTATTATATATATATATATATATATATTGTAATATATATATATATATATTATATATATATATATATTTAATATATTATATATATATTTATATATATATATATTATATATATTATTATATATATTATATTATATATTTTATATATATATATTTATTATATATATATATATATATATATAATATATATATATATATATATATATATATTATATATTATAATCTCTATATTATTCCCCTTCTTTTATATCTGTAGGGTGCTGTTGTCACTCTGCGGGAAAAATTACATCCTTGTGGCTTATTTCCCACTGCTCTGTGTCAATAATGTCTTGTTCTCTCTTCCTTAATATAAGAAAACCTTGAGACTTATCTGAGATGTCTTTTGATGGCCGCATTTAATTGATTATTGGTTTGCTCTCTTGTAGAACTCTTTTCAGACAAATCCTAGATCTAAAGAGTGAGTTGGTGCAGTAGAATTCTCCGCCGACCGCAATCTCTCTCACATACTCCGATCGCCCAAGATCAGCTTTCATATCTACATCGGAGCTAACTGTATTATTATACCAAGGTTCTTATCCTAATAACCTCATGAAACTCCACACTCGCAGAATATCAGCTCCTCTCTGCCGATACATCTCACGTTATCATCAATAGGTGAATAAAAAATTCGACAAGAAAAGCTAAGCTTACTCCTTCATCACCGCAGCACTTCCCACACATCCATTGTCCATTCAAGTGTAGTCCTTCTCCCATCGTCCGATTACATTACTCATCTCTCAGGGCTTCAAAAAGTTAATTGGTGCGGAGTGCTGGTCTAGTAACTGTTGTAAGAGAAAGTTGCGCTGTGCGAAACCCGAATTGGTAGAAAGCTGCAGTAGTAGGGCAGAAGCCAGAGCCAGAGCCAGTACCAGACCTCATCTGCACCATTTTGATCGAATCTTTCATGAGGCATTTTTAAATAAATTCTTTGAACAATTTGCTCCAATTGCAATTACCGTAATTAGCCTAACTCTAGTTCAATCTTCTTTGAATCCCTAAACCCGTCCCTTTTTCGAGCCTTTCTTACTATTTCCCGAGGCACGCCCTCTTAGCAATTCTTCAAAGTCTCGTAGTGAGCCACTTGGCACTATTCAATCGCAGTTCCATGGTGTTGATATCGCCTGAAAGTTTGACACTCCCTCAAACTCTTTCAAAGTGATTGCAACACCCTCTTGATACCTTGCAACGACTCTTAGAATTTGGCATATATTAAGTAGTTTTGGAATCAGTTTAGAATAAAATATAAGTGTATAAGAATCGATTAATGCAAGTAAAATCTAAAGAAATCTGAAATCTGACTTGGTTGGAAAGCCAGATTATATGTTTACAAATGGGCTTGGGTTTGATTTTTGCTCCGCTGAGCCCCATTTTGCCCCAATTTGAAAATGGACCCCAAATTTTTAATGTTTGGCCGATTTTGATCAAATGAACAGCAAACGACAGGTTTTTCTGACCTCTATAACGTCGTTTCGAGTGTTTTTCTGTGTAGCAATTTTTCTATTGACATTTTTTGTATATTCCATTTTTGAAAACATGTTTTTTGACATTTTTTGACAGTTTTTTTTGACATTTTTTTGACATTTTTTTTCGACATTTCTTTTTGACATTTTTTCGATTCAATCATCTAAGAATATTTTCGAAATTGGCTTCAAACTTGAAATAATACATAAGATTGGGTCTTATTATCTAAAAAATGTTGAAAAAAAAATATTGAATTTTGAACACAAATCCGAGTAACGGGCAATTTTTCATGAAACCGGACTTTTGTTTTTTTGGTTGTTGAATATTGAAAAATTTCAACAATTAAAATTTCTGTTCATTGAATCTAAATGTAATATTTCAGGGCATTTGTGGTTGGGTGAGTGCACCATTTGTATTCAGTATAAATTTTTTTTGTACAGTATACTGTAATAGTTTTGGATATGTCCTTGGGACCAATTTTCAAAAAAATTTTTTTTGGTAAATTTTAAAAAAAAAATTCCCTTTTGAGAATACAACAAAATTATCTAAAGTAAAAACGATAATTACGTTGATCGGATGAGTACAAAAAATCTCAATATTTTATTTTCGTTCGTAATAAACAATTTTTTTTGAAAAAGAATAAAATGGAATAAATGAATAATTAGCACATGTATTAAATAAATACAGAAGTGAGTAGGAGGGGGATATTTCGGACTAACAAAAACCTCACTGAGACGACGAAACCTACCTACCTTTTTACCTGACCTGACCTTTTTGACCTTGAATTTTTGGCCTTTGACCTTTTTGAGACCCAAATTTTTGGCCAACCTTTTGATATTCGCAGGGTTACAATTTTTGGCAACCCCTAATTTTCAGGCAACCCTAATTTTTTGGCAAACCCTAATTTTTTCGGCAACCTATTTTTGCATCCCTTCGAAGTAAGGGTTCGCGTCCACGGTTGCGGCAGCAACCGTTGTAACATTAATCCCATCCCTAATTTTGTTGGCAACCCTAATTTTTTTGGCAACCCTGAATTTTTGCAACCCTTCGAAGAATGTGGTTGCGCCACGGTTGCGCAGAACCGTATGTACGCTATCCCTATCCCTAATTTTCGACCATCCCTTGTCTTCCATGGGTCAATTTTGCCCATCCTAATTTAGGCCTTGTTTTGGCCTTCCTTTAGGGGCTTGGCCCTTTTTGATGTCTTAACCTTGTTTCAGACCATGATATTCGCCTTGAACCTTGCCTTAATGATACCATGGGTCAAGTTTTGGCCCACGCTAATGTTTTTTGGTCTTGACCTTGTTGTAAACCTTGATATTTCGCCTTGATTACCGTCATCAAGGGCTGAATTGACCGCATTCTTTTAACGGTAGTGTGGATAGTTAGGGATTTCTCGAGCTCAGACAGGTACCTTGCCACCTTGCCTTGGGTAGGTTCCTGTGCTACATGAGGCCAGTGTAGGTATCTTGTACCTGTTTGGATCTTGTCCTATACTTATTTTCCATCTGCGGTCCGCACTATCACACACCACACAACATCACACACACCACTACACACACACACACATCAGGTTCATTAAAACAACACACTTATACACACATTCACATTGACACTTATACACACATTTCACTATGACACTTACACTTTATCACATAGACACTTAACAATTTTAACACTTATACCAGTACATAACACACTACCACGCCTTTGGTCTCCGTGGGTCAATTTTGGCCCACCCTAATTTTTTGTCATCCCTAATTTTTCGGCCAGCCCTTTACACACGACCACTCCTTTGGTCTTCCACAGCAATTTTGAAGACCAAAATTTTTTTGCGAGTCAAGCCTTTTGTATTCCAGGGTACAATTTTTTTGGCATTGTAACTTTTTTGACCTTGTAGCTTCTTTTGATGGCTTTGATGGTATCCCAATCACCGTAAGAAGTACCTATGATGTTCTATTAGTGTTCTATGATTATTTATGAGTATTAGATGAGTGGCCAGGTGGAGTGCCAAGGTGAGTGCCTAATGAGTGCCAATGTAAGTGCCAAGTGATGTGCCATGAGGTGCCAAGTGAGTGCCTCACATAGTGCCAAGTGAGTGCCCATAGTGCCAGTGAGTGCCACATAGTGCCTCAACTGAGTGCCACTTTTTCAAGCCTTTTCTAGCCTCCCTGAGTCTAGAATAGCCCTAATATGTGTGTCTACCCCTAGGTTATAAGGTATGAGAATCGATTGGTGTATATTACAAGTTGCTAGGATGCTTCTACTATGAGTTAGTATTTCTATAACACTTATCACGACAGAATTTATATCTAAAGAGTTACACATTTGAGACAGTGAACGCCAAACGTTTCCGAGTCCGCGTCCGCAGGTGAGCCCCCGTCGCTAAACCTCGCCGCGTTCGCCCGCAGGCGCAATATTTCCGCGTAATCGCCCACCCGCGTGCGCCGCAGGCGCTAATAGTTTCCAGCGTAACCGCCGCCCGCGTTGCGTCCCGCAGACGCAATATTACTGCGGCGAACGAGATATGATATTCATGTAACTATTCGAAAGATATTTCTTTTTCATAATATACTATGAGTCATTCATTTTTACTACAACTGTACGATTTTTTATTAAAAACATATACTTTAAATACTTATATAAGAGTTAAACTCAGTAATCATAGAGGTGTTACTAACACCAAAGGGAGTTAGTATGCTTTGTTTTACTGTTTTACTGCTTTACGCCTTTACTGCTTTAACTAGCTTTATCATATTTATTATCATTACATACCTTTAAAGGCAGTAAATCAGTAAATCAATAATGGTTGTTAGGTGTCACCAAAAGGATTAGTATGCTTTGTTTTACAGGTTTTACTGCTTTAACTAATAGGTTTTACTTATTTTCCTCAATATATTTTATTAACATTAATGTTTTCTTATCCTTTTTTTTTTTTTATTATTTTTATTATTGTATTTTAACATGTTATACTTCCGGTATTATGATTATGAAATTTAACATTGCTATTTTTAATTATTTTTTTTATTTATTTAAAAATTGTTATATGTAAAGAAATAGAAGTAGCATCTGTTATTAATAACTCTTTATTTTAATAAAATTGTACGTAATAATTTTATTAAAAACCTTTTATATATACGAGTTTTAAGGGCTTTATCATTGCATTTTTTCAATTTAATAAGTCAATATTACATAATATGAAACTATAAAATCTATTGATTCCATATAATTAATAAAATAATGATTATATTTTACAGTTTATTAAACATTACATTATTTAAAAGGCACATAAATGAAATATTATACAAAAGACTCTCACATAAATTAGAATATAAGGGTTGAACAGGGTTAGACATAGTTTTTACACAGCTTACATTATTATATTAAAAATATAGGTGATATAATGATTATCATATAAATTGTTAAGTTAAAGAATCATTATGTTGAACACATGTTTTTTGCTCTATATAACGGAGATCCAATGTCCTGTTGAGGTGATGTGAGCGATTGCATATGTATTGATATGTAGCATGTATCCTTCTTCCAATCTTTACAGAGTTTTATTTTCGTTAATATGCGAACATCACCTAAAAAAGCATTGTTCATTTTTAAACACCGATTTTTTATTTCCTCTTCATCATCTTAATAATTTCAGAAATTGACGTTGCCGTAATCTGTCATTTCAATGAGTTGAGGATGCTCATGATAAGACCACTACAGTGATGGTGATTGTAGACTTCGTTCCAAAAGAGAGACTTAGTCCTAGGGGTTGCTCCTTTCTAACTGTTAATGATAGGCTCGTTATTAGCTGAAAGGTCTTGCATGTATAGTCATAG
>JABUQX010122707.1:35000-47500 GCA_015478945.1 Trachelipus rathkii | reverse complement strand
TTTTATTATTATTTTTATTACTATTATTATTATTATTTTTATTATTTATTGTTACTGATGATAAAAGGATGTCTTTGGGAAAACTAACCCCGATTTTAACCACAATTACTTCTTAAAAACACCACTCAAACCTATTATTTAAAATTGTCGGTAAAAATACCATTCACTTAACCTTTCTCGGAGATGTCACACACAACACACAACATACAATACAAATATCTAATCTCGGAGAACATATCTCTAAAATATTAGGTGTCTGAGATTTTTTAGATCACTTTTCATCCCAATTGCTTGTTCTGTATATGGGTAATATGTATATACCTGTAAGGAGTAGACAGTATACTTTGTATATCAGAGGTTCTATATATGCAGCTTTGATAAATGAAGACTACAATTTCTCGCCTAGTTAAACCTACCACCATCATTGAATCTCCAATCTTTTTTGACGTCTAACTCTCACCCTAAATATCTTTTTTGCAGTGAACTCTTAAGTTGTATACCTCCTTCTATGAGTAGAGCTAGTGCGACTCAGGTTTCACTTCCTACAAAATATCATCTTTTCTCATATTTCTTGACTAGATTTAATCTATGCTCAATATATATATATATATACTATATATATATTATATATATATATATATATCATAAATATATATATATATATCATGATATATATATATATATATTATATAATATATATATAATATATATAAAGGATAGTAAATATAAATAAAGACAATATTATGGATATGATGAATATATATATAATATATATAATATAATATAATATATATATATATATAATATATAAATATGTAGAATATATATATTATATATATATTCAGTTTCTCACCCAATCTCCTGTAGCATCGCATGCATGCATCTGTCAGTTGTTCTGTACGAAACTTCTCCAACGTCCTCTGTCCATCCACATCTCAGACGCCTCCACATCCTGAATGTTATATATATAATATTTATATATTATTATATATATAATAATATATCTCCTATATATATATATATATATATATATATATATATATATATATATATCACGTGATGCCATGAGAACTTTATAAGTAGATGAAGTTTACTACTAAGCTCCATATCAATATGCTTCTAGGAATGGTGTGGTGCGGTGAAGGATTGGTACACAGTTCCAGCCTCTTGGTGAGGTGTTTGTGGTGCTGTTTGGCATACAATTTCAGCATCCTGGTGAGGTGTGTGCGCGGTGTAGTTTGGCACACAATTTCAGCATCCTGGTGAGGTATGTGCGGTGCGGATCGGCACACATTTTCAGCGTCCTGGTGTGGTGTGTGCGGTGCGGTTCGGGACACAATATCAGCGTTGTGCTGAGGTGTGTGCGGTGCAATAGTTTCTTCTCTTAGTGAGGTGAGGTCGGTGCCAAAATTTGACTGGTAGTTTGGCGCGGAAAAACGTGTTATCGTATGGGTTATCGAATGGATTCTCTTACATGAACGAGAATGAACTGCAAGGGTAAAATAAAATTAGTAATACGATTATGTTGAACCATTAGCCCCTCCTTACTCCCCCCCGTCCACCATCGACAGCTCCTCCGACCTTTCATCAGACTGCCATAGAAAAGATCTTCGTAGTTTCATCGATCGAACGAAAGTACCCAGAAATGAGCGGCGTGGGGTAGCTACAGATACCTTTTCATGTAGAACAGAGAGCCAATAAAAGATGTTAAGCACCAGTTAGAGGCGCTGAGCTAATTAACGTTGAATAGATCAATGAGTGATATATTGTTCCACTCATAAGATCGTTTGACGCGCTCGTAAAAATTACTCATTAACATTTTCAACCAGCGTCGTTAAAGAGGCGTTAATGATGCGTTTTCACCGCTCATATAGAAGGGTGGCCTAAGGTAGTGCTGACTTTCACTAGAACTTATTTTCATCTAAATTTTATTTTTGATTTCCTTAATTAATCAAAGGCACAAGAACATCACTGCTGCCTCAGATTTTACGTCCTAAGAAATCAGTAAGCAGTAAATCAGTAAAGCATTATGCTAAAGCATTACAAAAACCTTCAGTAATAACCAGTAATTTTTCTCTTAATTCATTAGAATCTATAGATATATATATATTGATCTCAAGGCATATTTTTTTTTGTTAAATGTCTATGTTTACATACCTAAAGCATAAATCAGTAAATCATTAAAATCAGTAAATCCTAGTACCATCAGCCATCCTACCCATTCGTGATCCAGTTATCTATTATCTAGGATCTATTGTCTATTGATCTTTGATTCAAGCTCATATTTTGTTATTAACATATCTCAAAAACGGTTTATTATTTGTTTGTTTTCTTTAAACAGTATGTTTTTATAAAAATTATATTTATTTGTTTTATTGGCTTTAAACATTTTGTTTTTTACTAAAATTTATTCTTTTATGTTTATAACTTAAAAAATCTTGCATTTTTACATACCCAAAAGCAGTAAATCAGTAAAATCAGTAAATCCAAACCACCCACTCTATCCCTATCCAACATAATCTATGATCTAATTGATCTATTTGACTATTGATTCAAGTTTCTGTGCTCTTTAGTATAATAAATAAGTTCTTGGATAAAAAGCGGGAAAAGAAAACAAGTTTTATTTTTAAGCATTTAGTAAACAGTTAAGGTGCAGACTAACATATCGTTTACATTATAAAATTTTTAGCATCAATATATTTACAAGGTTTATTAAAAGAGACATTAATATAATGAAATAAAGACCGTATACACCACATAAATTAGAACTGATAGGTTGTACAGGAAAACATAAGGTCTTAACATATTGAACATTATTATATTTTAAAAAAAAGATGTTACATAATGATTTCTAAACATAAAATCTAAATGATATAATAAAGAGTAAACAACAATTATTTTATTTTTATAACACGGGCTATCCAGTGACCATAGCTCGAAAACATTCCGATGAGAAGAATGTGAAGATAAGTCCGAGAGCGCGTTTCCCAATTTCACAGAAACCGGAGGTCATTACGGCGAATACAACCTAAAAATCTTCTTCGTTTCCGAAGTTTAAAATTTCTTCTTCATTCATCTTTAATAATTCAAAAATACGTTGCGTACTCTGTCTCGATGATTTGAGGATTTTCCAAATACACCAGAACTGAGATCGAGGATGTCAAACTTTGTTCCAAATTTGATGACTTAACCCTAATTTCCTTTTCTTAGGATATTAAGATGAAAAGCATTACAAGCTGAAAGATCCAGCTGTGAGATCGTAGGCATATAAATACTGTTTCCACATAAGTCTTGAGAATTCAAACACCGTTACCGTTATTCGCTGCATGATACAGTATTGGCAAATAAAATCGTGAAAAGGACGCGAACATTGAGAATGTGAAGCCTTCGATATCATCTCATAATCACGACCGCATGGTTGACCATTCACATGCAAACTGTGATACCTCTAAGACCAAAATGGGTAAATTTAAAGGCAGTTTTCCGTAGGCATCGTGTTCTACAATTTCCTAGTTGATTACCCATTCAGAGGTAAGCTTACCTTGACGATGTTAGGTATATTAAAACTCGATAATCCTTGGGTAAAGTAAAAATTTAGTCTCAATTCTCTTGATGATTGATATTTTGCGTGGTATCAGTCCGAAAAGAATTTCTTCATTGTCCATATGTTAAAAGGAGATAATTTCACCTTACGTACATAAAGATAAGCATCCAGTAATTTTGAAAAAGGTTTTGGAGCGGTGTTGTGGCTGTTAGCGTTGCTTGAAAACATTAAGGGCAAATTGGAGGGGTAATCTAGATTAACCTGATGCGGGGTCCACTTGGATGTAGAATAAGGTCTTTCCTGAGAGAAGATATCACCGTTTACACGTCCATTATATTCATACGTGTTATTTTTTAGATTTAGCGGCGTTGTCCCTATGTTTCTCTACGTCTTTTAAATTCGTATAGGCCGCATTGATTGTAAAAGGGACTTTTAGCATCATCTGAATAATTTAATAAAGTTTCGATATAAATTCGGTAAGGGAAACTTGCAGCTGATGCTCCTAGATATATTTCATTTAAAAACACCTCAAGTTAATTGAAACATGTATACAGGAAATTTGTCTCGTTGGATACTATGTGGTCGGTTCCTGTGAGATTTGAACCATCTTCGTTTACTAACTTAGTCTTCAGATATAAAAACACATTCGAAGGGAAGGTCAAGATATTGGTCAGAAGTTGCTAGGGATGTTTGAGATTCGAGAGGTACATTCCGTATTTGTGGAGTCACGTGAAGCAGGATATTAATACAATAAAAATTGGATTTCACACTCACACTGATATGTGTAGGATTCACAGAAAAGAGATCCAATTCGCTCTTACAACATTCTGGGCTTGAGGGATGGAAGAAATGCATCTTGCTACTACAATCGCTTGACGTATAATGAGGAGAGATATGTTTAAACATTTCTTGTTTACGAAATAGATGCAGGTTATTATTATTTATGTAAAAAAAAGTTACCACTTATCACTGTTTTTAGAGAGCAAACACATCAATACACTTTTTCTTTAATGGTCCTTTATTATTCCTCTTTACAGGTTTTTTACGACCACCTACACCTTTGCCAGTCATCTTACGACGTATTTTTCGTTTAACATCGTCTAACATTCATCTGAAACATCGGCAGTCGGACGTTGTACACGGTTCGAGGGATGACACCTCCCATAAATCCTGGAAATATCTATAACCTGTCCTAGCTCTTTTTTAGAGATTGATTATCTCCGGATTTAAACAGGGAATAGCCCGTCACGAAATAACGAAGCAAAAAAATCCTTCCAAACCATAATCCCCTCTGCCTTACTTGAACCCTGAAAGACCTTCTCTTTCCATTATATTATATTATTTAACGAGCTGTCTTCTTATGTTACTTTACACACTGCTGTACCATTTGTGAATGGGTATGGTTTGCCTTCGACGTCTCTTATATAAACGCGAACTGAACTCAGCTGGGTCTTACTCATAGGTAAGTAGTGAACATTAGGAAAGCTTATAACTTTACGACCTTTAGGAAAATGAACTACTCTTAACAAAGAGGCTTTAGTATTCCCTACATACTGATGTTCTATAAAATCTGTATAAACATAGGCCATTACCAGGATCTTGAAACATCTTATTAGGCAAAGCATACAAAATGTAATGAACTGTCTTGGTGTCATTTTTTGAGACATACTTTCCATCGTAGGTTAACGCATTAGATCCTTTAGAGATGGTTTTGATATTATTTCCCGATAATTTGTATACATGTGAGTAACAACAATACCGAAACCAGAGTGAAGGCCCTTAAATAAATTAAAACTTAAAATCTTCAGGTTCATATGAGTATGAGATTTTAAAGTGATTAAAGCGTTATCTTCGTTAAACGGATTTATTAACAAGAAACACTAAATCTTTACATAACTGACTTGCTTCAAATTTTTTGTTTAAGTCTATGAATACATCAGTAACCGAATTGTAATGACCGCGGTTTATTAAATATCTTTCAAAGAAATATTCTTTGTCACCTCGTTTGATAGTTGCCATATTAGCTTCAATTTTTAATACATTTTTAACATTATCAACATTTCTAAATATCGAAAACGCCAAATATGATTCAGGCATATTCTCTATATCGGCGTCGAGAATTATTTCACTTAATCCTGCTTTATACATTTCTCGATCAAAAGTTATAGGGTTCAAAATAATTGGCCGGTGTATAGTCCGATAGTTTATTTCAGGATATAGATCCATAGAAGCCGAAAGATGGCAGAGTAAAATAGAAATGATCCTTCACTCTCCATGTTCGCCGACGTAAACTGATCAATGTTTCTTATTTTCACTAGCATTTATATAACTATTAAACCTTCCGGTAACCTTATCCATTTGACAAGATACTGTTATTTTTACCTTTTCCTTTTGATCCTAATATTTTTCTATTTTATACTCGTACTCTTAGGATCAAACCGTATTTCTGTATTTCTTGTTTATGAAATCCTCCTTTTATTGTTCGCCATCTAAAATCCTCAAGATAGTATATTTTTAACCTGTCTCGGGAATTCTCTTATTGTATCTACTTTAAAAACTTCTCTTGACCTCCCGCCTCATACCCTTTCATTTTCATCTGACCAAGACACTCTCACATAATCTCCTTCATTTTAATACCAGTGTTATCTTTAATTTTTCTCGTACAGGACGACTCGGAACTGAGGGTTTTTTTTTTTTTTTTTTGGTTTCTTTTAAACCCCCAAGTATCTTGAGGGGTCTTCTTAATGTTCTATGAGTAAGACCTATTATAAGAAATAAGCCAAGTCTTGCAGGTATATCCGAATTATTTACAATGTATTCATTTTCGTGAAAAAATCTATTGCATTCTTTTTTTTAATAGTTCTTTGTACTCTTTCCCCTATTGCAGCTTTATTAACTGAAAATGTGTTATAGTACCCTATATCATACTCTGTAACTATTCTTGAAACTCTTTACCTAAAAATTCTGTACCGTTTATCTGTCCACATCATTTGGGGGGCAATCTGTCATCTTCATTTATAATTTCTCTGACTGCAACAGCTACAGCTATTTTTAATTTTATTCCTTTAAAACCTTTAACCATAAGATTCTTGGAATACTACATTCTATCACAAAAAGAATATATTGATACCCATCAATGTAAGATTTATATTTTATCATCTCTGTCAAATCAAGTTGCCAACATTATCTAAGTTTGGAGGCTACCGTTTTTCGTTGTTGGAAATTTTGTTTCTATAGCGTTTATGCAGAGAAAAGCATCCTCCCCTTGTAAATAATTTTTCAGGTTCCTTTTTATTTAATATGAGGAAAACTTTGAAGCGAAACCTTGGAAAAAGCCTCCATAACTTGAAGCTGTTTTCACATCAAAGTAATTATTATCGACCGCGTCCTTAGCCTCCATGACTCACAATGACATTACTCAATAAAAACATCAATTTAGACTGAAAAGGTGATTATAAAAACGAATATCTAATGAAATATTTTATTTCAATTTAAAAATAAATATTTATCTATTTGTAAATACAATCTAAAAAGAAAATACACATTTGTAACAGGAAAGATAACATAGGTATATACATAATTTAAATACAGAACAATACAATCATATAAAAAAGCCCCATAAATAATTCAGGAAACTATATCCGATTTTGAACAATTTGGTTTTTTTTTATTCCTTCACCTTAACGTAGGACTTCTACTCGTATTCAGCTTTAATCCTGTCGATGCAAAAAGAAGTACCAGCGGACTCAATCTGGTCTAGCGAGTCATTGGAATATTATCCAGTTCGTTAATCTTTGTTTATTCTGGATTAAAGTTTCGGAATTAATAACCTCGATGTTCTTGTTTGATCCTGTTCCATCCTGTCACAGGAGCCTTCTTCCATTCACGTGAGAGATCAGATATTAGATCAACAATGTTATTGCGATCCTACTATTGTTCTCCGTCAATAATGATTTAACCGATTTCATTCCAAGTAAGCTGATCTTTTAAAAATCTTAGTAGTAGAGCTAAAACCCGTTTTTTTTTTCTATCTCCTTAATTTGTACAGCTTTCCTGAGGTGTATATGTTTAAAAAATTATCTCTCTTTCACTTCAATCTTTAGGTCTTGTGCGGAGGCTGAATCGTTCTTAGTGAGATTAGTAAACAAACTTTTAGATCTAACTATTTTGTATAGCATTTGAATATAGGATCTTTTTCATGAATGTGTAACATCAGAGTTTAATATATGATGCAGTTCCTTATGGTAATTATTTATCTGCTCAACTTGCGATCATATAACTCAAAGGTGCTGTTGAATCAATGGTTGATAAAGGTTATAACCGATCTGTTGCAGTTGAATGTCTGATTGAGGCTGTTCAAACTGTTGTTGTTGTTGTTGTAGTTGTTGTTTTTGTTGGTGTTGTCTGTTGTTGTATGTTGTTGGTTGTTTGTTGTTGTGTCTGTTGTTGTGTTGTTGTTGTTGTGTTGTTGTTGGTGTTGTTGTTTTGTTGTTGTTGTGTTGTGTTGTTGTTGTTGTGTTGTTGTGTTGTTTGTTGTTGTTGTATTTGTGTTTTGTTGTATGTTGATATGTTGTTGTTGTATTCTCGTTGATGATGTGAATGTATTGATGTTTGTTATGTTGCATGTTGATGTTGATGTAGTTTGATGTGATGTTTAGTTGATAAATTGCTCTTGTTAAATTGTTACTGATGAGTTGTATGTTGTTTGTTGTTGTAGCATGTTGTTGCAGAGGTAGGTTCCGTGATATATTTCAACTCTCATAATCGCTTGTAGGGTAAAACACCACTTACCGTCTTCATCATTGAGCAAGCCCCTTGGTTATCAAAGGGGCTATAACGGAAAGAGTAAAGGTAGGAACACACCTCCACCTTTTTCTGTAATAGCTTCTTTTATTTTTAAGTTTTCTTACGTTACCCGGCAAGTTTTTTAATGATGTTTCTTATGACGACGTAGTTTTTACCTTTCTTGAGGATCGTTAAAGGAACATTGCCTTTTTATAGAGATTAGGCATACTTCTGCTATACATTTGTATAAATCTTTCATCTTCACAGATCAGTTTACGTTTTTCAGAAGGTTTCAGGTTTTTAAATTTTCTCATAAGAGGTAAATAATCTGCTACTAGAGTACTCATTATTCAGGTATGTATACTGTTTCAATCTCGTTAGGCAAGATATTTGTACGAAGTAACACTCTATGCGTGTTCTTAGGATGAAGCCACAGAGGTAAATAACCGTGAGGGAATAGAAGGTAACTTTCTTATATAACTTTTAGACGTTTTACTTGAGTAGGGAACATTTGGTAGCCGCCACACATTGACCGGACTCATATCCCTTTCTTTGCCCAAACAAAATTAAATACTGTGTGTTTAAAGACACATCCCTCATAAACTTATTCTGATGAAAGATATTTTTCTGCCTTATAAAAAATACTGTGATGTTTAAATGATAAGAGTAAACTGTGAAAGTTTCAGCTATATCCTCATTCAATTTAGGCATCAAATCGTCCCAGGATTAAATTTTTGACCCTGATATTTTCCAAAGAACTTTACATGCGTAAGACCTTCGGAAATTGATCACATCTTTGTAATCATTAAACTTTCTTGGTTAACACTGTAGCACCATATGATTTTAACAGGCTTTTGCTCGAAAAATCTCAACCTCTTTGAAATGTTAATAAAAGAAGAGGTTTCCCGCATTCCTTAGACCAGACACAAGACCGATTGTACGCAAGGAGCACGGAACCATAATTTACCAACGTCCATTCTAGGATAACACCCAAACACTAATGAACAAGAAAAGTCTGCATTATGCTTATAAATGCTTTAAAATTAAAAACTTGTTTTCTGTTGTTCCCGCTTATTTATCCAAAGAACATTGTTATATAAATGGTTTGTTAACTCATTAATCAATAGATCAATAGATCAATAGATATGGAAGAGAGGGAGGGGTGGTTTGATTACTGATATTACTGATTTACTGCTTTTTGGGTATGTAAAAATCGCAAATTTTTAGTTATAAACATAAAAGAATAATTTTTAGTAAAAAAAGCAAAAATTTTTAAAGCAAACTAAAAAACAACTAATAAAAATAATTTTTTTATAGTAAAACATAATGTTTAAAGAAAACAAAAACAAAAAAATAAAAGTTTTTGAGATATTGTTATACAAAATATGACTGAATCAATAGATTCAATAGATCAATTTGTTAATAATCAATGGATCACGAATGGGCAGTGGGATGGTTGATGGTACTATGATTTACTATTTATGCTTTACTGATTTTACTGATTACTGTTTACTGCTTTAGGGTATGTAAAACATAACAATTTTAACAAAAAAAAAATATGACTTGAATCAATAGATCAATAGATCAATAGATAGTAGATCAATGGATCACGAATGGGTAGGATGGTTGATGTTTATTGATTTTACTGCTTTAGGGTATTTTTAAAAAAAATACATTTTTAAAAGTTATAAAATAAAAAGCTATTAAAAATGGCGAAGGAGTATAGAAATATGACTGAATCAAGTAAGCAATAGATCAAATAGATCAATAGATCAAAGAAGATCACGGGAGGGAGGAGGGTTAGTTTGATTAAACTGATTATTCTTGATTTACTGTGTTAGGTATGTAAAAACCAAATTTTTAAAGTTAATAAAACAGTAAAAAAAAGAATTAAAGTTTTGTTATGGTTATACAAAATATGACTTGAATCAATAGATCAATAGAATCTATAGATCAATAGATCACGGTTGGGTAGGAGGTAGTTCTGATTAACTGATTTTTACTGATTTAGTTGTATTGTAAAACGTAAATTGCAAGTTATAAAACTTAAAAAGAATAAAAAATTTTTAAATTTTTTTTTTTTTTGTTTTTTTTAATTTTATTTTATGTTAGTTGATAAAGCTTACATCATAAAGATGTATACCAAGATTTTCGTCGTTCTATGTTAATATTTCAGGTTTGGGGCTGGAAGGACCCCCTTTAGGTGTGTACCCGGCTATTTAAACTCCATTATGATTGGGTACCGTAAATGAAGGGTGTTATACCCAAGAATTTCGTCGTTCTATGTCAATATTTCAGGTTGGGGTGGAGACCCCCCTTTTGGTGTGTACGGCTATTTAACCGTCCATATATGATGTGGTACCTTATATAAAGGTGTATACCAAGTTTCAGCCTTCTACTCAATATTTCAAGTTTTGGGGGCTGGAGACCCCCCCCTTTGGGTGTACGGTATTTAACTCCCATATTTGATGTGGGTTACCTTATTGAAGGGGTAACCGAAGTTTCAGCCTTCACGTAACAATATCTTCAGGTTTGGGGGGGGCCTAGTCACCCCCCCTATGGGTGCATGGCCCCGTAACCTCGCTACGACGAGGTTACGTCACCCTATAGGGTTGTCAATTTTGAGGGAGATACACTGTGAGCAAACTCTATCCGACAAGTAGTTGCGGTCGGCTACCGGTGCGGTTCGGGTGCGGGGCGCTGCGGCCACAACCGGTGCGGGAAAATAACACGTCAATAAAAAAAAATAATATTCGGAATTTAAAACATTTATTTATTTATTTATTTATTTATAATTATTAATCAATTAATTAATTTATTAATAATAATTAATTGAATTTATTTATTTTTTTTTTATTATTTCGAAAAAAAAAACCTGCGGTTTTTTCGTCGATAGAAAGGCGGAAATTACATTCCGGTTACTCCGGTTTCGGGCGGCTCGCAAAATATTTTTTCATTCCTGAAAGTACTTCTTACTACTATATATAATATATTTATATATATATATAGTATATATATATTATATATATATATAATATATATATAATATATATATATATATATTATATATATATATAATATATATATATAATATATATATATATATAGTTATATAATATATAATATATATATAATATATATAATAATATATTATATAATATATATATAATATATTATAATAATATATAATATATATATTTATTATATATATGATATATAATTAATATATAATATATATTTATATATATAGATATAATATATCATATATATACTATATATATATATATATATATATATTATATATATAAAGTGGATGAGAGTATGAGGCCCGAAATTTAATAAAGCAATATATATATGCATACAAGTGGATGAGAATATGAGGCTCGAAATTTAATAAAGCAGACTTAATATCCAAAGATAAGTTATGATAATTATGCATCACATATTTATGTTTAGTATTTTATTTATTTAATTACATGGACGAGAGAATAATCTAATCTACTGTTACACAAACAAAGGCCTCCCAAAGCATAAGGATCGTCAAAAGGGGACCCAAAGCATTTTTTGTCCCGCGAAATGTCTGTCACACTACCAAAAACTAGTTTTGAAGTTTTTCAAAAGTCTTTAAATGTTAAAGGCTTTAAATTTAAAGAAATATTTTCGGAATATGTCTTATGTGTCCATATCCATTGCATGGATTCGAACTCTGAAAGAATCAAAATGAAGCTAGTCAAAATAAAACTATTGTAATAAAAGGGCTTCACACCTTTTAAAAAAATATTAAAGTTAAGTCTATGCTACCTAACCCAACTTAAAATAACTTTACTTAGTGGAGCCAAACTTACATAATTCATTTCACTTTCCATGTTTCACACAACGAACCATGCTTTATTAAAGATATAATCAAAAAAGTTCAAACTTCTCACTATGCGGGCGCCGTTTTACATTTTTTGTTCGATAACGTAACATGAAAAAATAAGACGAGCTTATGGACAGTTAATAGACATGAGCCACATTTTCTTATATTAGCAAATGGTTACCGCTTTACTAATCTATTGCCAGTGGGAAAACAAACCCATTATTTTATTTGTTTATTTAAATGATATTTACACGAGGGAACATCGAATACACATTATATAATTAAGATGGTTGTTACAGGAACAAAGTTAAG